>PVKE010017050.1:0-31252 GCA_004027555.1 Craseonycteris thonglongyai
AATAGTTTTGAACATATATTTTACTTATCTACCCATACCTCGCTGGAATGCACCTTATACTGAAACACAGTGTATAAACATAGTATGCATTTCACACCCCTTCTTCCCCCTTAGACTACGCCTATGACAACAAGTCGATCGCGACACACTTTTAAGATAAAAAGTAGATCTTATATACAGAAAAGTTGGCCACCCCTGGAATAGAGTATAGGAAACAAAAAGCCCCTACTTTTCTGCAGTTTTTGTTCTCAGAACTCCGCTCCTTTTGTAGGTCATGAACTTTTGAGTAGCCTAAGTTTTGAGTTATCCTTAATTGAGGTTATTAGTTGTTAACTATACACTCGAGCAGTGTTCCAGATTAGCAACTGGAGACAGGAGCTGTAATGGAATTAAAGTAACTGTGGCAACCAGTATAATGTAAAAGAGACTCGGGAAGGAAGTTGAGAGCGTGGGCACCTGTTAGGGCATTCCTGTATAGCTGTTACAACTAGAGCTGACTAGCATTTTGCTATTTTAAAGCCCCAATGTAGCAACTCCTTGGACACCATCAGGTGCTATTACAGCCTTCTTTTAGTTTTCTGAGAAGCTAAAACCACATTTTAATATGTGTATAAAACAAAATGAGTGTCTGATGTGCTTATCCTCTTCAAACACGTGAAGTCCTCTTTTACCTTTACTACTATTATCTTTTCTCACTGACTTTTGGCACGAACAGGGCTGCAGCTCTGTGCCAAATCTCCTTTCCTTTTACAAAGGAAACCACTTAGTTTTCTGGTGAAACAATGATGTGTGCCTAGTATACCCTGTTGGCCAAGATTTGGTTTATGGTAGAACCTATAATCCAAGTCTACTCCTTAAGGAGCATGAAAGGTTTCAAATCTTTTTTTTTTTCCCCCTCTCCCCCACCCTCTCTCTCAAATCTTTTTTAACCTTTAAACTTTAAAAAATACAATTTGCTATAAGTTTAAGAGTTTTAGTGGAGATTTACTTTGTGAATTTAGAGATTGGATGATTGGAGGAGAATAAGAGGAGAGTAATAAAAGTGAAACCAGAATATTACCGAACAGGGTGAGTTGCTGAGTACTACTGTACTTGTTTATTACCGAACAGGGTGAGTTGCTGAGTACTACTGTACTTGTTTATTGCCGCGTAATGAGTTCAGTCAGTGGTTTTAACAAAGAACTTGTGAGTGAGAAGCTTAAGGTTCTGATTCGAGGTTAACCACTGTCATGCTGTTGACACTAAGCAAATAGATTCCATCATCCTCAGTTTTCTCTTTATAAAGAAAGAGTAAAAACAATGACTCTTCCTATTGTGGGGAAATGTTTACAAAAGGGACAAAAATATAATTAGTTGTATGATCAGGAATATTATCTGATGTAAGATAGAAATTCTGAGTTTTAGGGTAATATGTCTCAGATATTCTAAGGCTTTTAAAATGTTTGTACTTTGGTTTTTAAGTTTTCTTCCTCCAACCTTAGTTATGTTTTGTTTTCTTTTTTAATATTTTTATTGTTTGAGGGAAGGTGAGAGGGAGAGACTCTGAGAAACAGAGAGAAGAGGAAGAGCCCAGGGCAGTGTCCGTAGTTGTACACATTCGTTGAGACATGGTTTCATTCCACACAGGTGGATGTGGGGCCGCATGGGAGGCGGGAACTTGCGTCCTGAGCCCTCCCAGTGGTACCATGTCTCTGCAGTTCAGCATATGGGTTTGCACAGACCTGGGGCCAGGAACTGAACCCTGGACCTTGAGATTGTGAAGCAAATGCTCAGCCATGGAGCAATCCTGGCATTCCCCAACCTTACTCTTTTAAATTATCATTCAGATCATTTCAGTTACTCCTGTGTAACAACTGCCTTTGTTGGCTTAGTCATCAAGAGGTGAGTTGGGTAGACAGATATCCAGTAGAGGGATGGCTGGATCATATGGTAATTCCATTCCTAATTTTTTGAGAAATCTCCATACATCCTTCCATATTAAGCAAAATAAGTCAGACTGAAAGAGTCAGGAAACATGACCTCACTTATAGGTGAAATATAAAACTGAAAGTAACAAAGACACAGAGACCTATGGACACACTCAATAGCTTGGTGATTGCCTGAGGGAAGGGGAGGAGAGGGGGAGGAAGAGAGGGAGGGGAGGTGGGAGTGGGCACCAGCATTATGGACACACTCAATAGTTTGGTGGTTACCTGGAGAGGGAGAGTTGTAGGAGGAGGTGGGAGTGGGCACCGGATGTGGGGGGGGGGCTGGTTCTGGGTGGTAGGCACATGGTGCGATGCGTGGGTGATGTGATGTGGACTTGTGCATCTGGAAACTATCTAATTGTCACCAACCAATGTCACCCCATTAAATTTAACAATTAAAAAAAAAATAGATGAGTTGATCTTGAACTTAAAATATTTGAGCATTTATTATTTGCAAAGTTTGGAACTGTGTGCATGGGGAATAAGTATGCAATGTATAAAATCATAATTCCTGCCTTTCAGTGTAACAATCATTCAAATACTTGGAAACAGCTCTGATGTTACTTTTCTTACCTCAGATTTTCTCACCTCTGTAGAAATCATTTCTGATTCTCTAATTGTTTTTTATATGATTTAGTTTGCCAGTCCTATTACCACCACCCTGGTTATCTTCTTCTGGATCTATTATATATGGTCAGTGTCACTTGTAAGAGGTCATATTCCAAATTATAATTCTCAAGAAATTGCCTGACCTGAAGCAGTTTTCTTCTTTGTTCAGATCACTGTACTGTTATTTTATTAACTGAATTTATGTAATCTTTTTAAGCTGACATTTTACACTGAAGTCTCATCTTGAGTTTACAGCCAACTAAACTCTCAACTAATCCTTCACTAATATTAAAATTGATATCTTAGTAGTATGCTTTCTTTTATATAAATGCATTTACATTTATTCATGATAAATTTTATATTTTCAGCCCATTTTTTCTCTTTGTTCAGATATTTTTTATTATGTCTCTCATGGTATTATCTTCCCTGGTTTATATCACCAACAAAATTTAAATCTTAAAGTTACCATTTAAATCTTGAAGGTGTTGATAACATTTATTAAAGGAAGGTCAAATACAGAGCCCTGTAAGAACATGAGAGCCTTCCATCTGGATAGATATGAAGCCATTGTCTACAATTTTGTCAAAAGTAAATTAGGTTGGCATGATCTTTTTATCTTATTGAAATCAGTTTGGCTTCTAGTTCTCTCTACACCCATTCCCTACACTACCATAAGCTGACATAGAATTTTTTTGGAATCTTTTGTTGAACTCTTAATGTTTAGTTTCTAGAATCTAGTCTATTTTTTCTTCCCTTTGAAATTGAGAAAATTGAAATAGAATTTTCTTGTTTCTAGTCTTCTAGCGTCTCTTCTACAGGATCCAGCAGAATTAATGCTCCTTTTCTATGAGTCGATAAACTTAAAAAAAGAGCATTACTTCTGCCAAACCCTGTATTTTCCATGAGATAGTATGGAGATTTTAATGTCTTAGGCTATAATTTACATGGTCTTAGATATTTGAACATACTAAAACACTTCGAAATGCTCTTTTATTATCTTTTTTTCTATCTCAGTCTTCAGTTTCCTCTTAACCTTTGTTAACAGGTTAGCCTCTTAATAGTGTTCTGCTCTTTCCAATCTGGAAGATTATTCTTGATAAAGAAAACGGAAGCAAAATAAGAGTGGAATAGGTTAGACACTTCGTATTATCTTTTAACATGATACAAGGCCCTGTTTCATCTTTTTTTTTTTTCCCAACTATGTGAGATAGAAAAAGATTCTGTATGTTAGCACTTTTCATAAACTTATATTGGTCCTCTATTATGTGCCAAGCACTGCATTAACTGAGTGAGATGAGTAAGGCATGGTCTTTTCTGTCAAGGAAGTCACAATATAGTTGGAGAGATACATATAAATTTAACAAGGTAAGGGTTAATAGATAGGCTGATCAGACATCCTGTTTTAAATAGGACAAAATACAACGGTACTGACCTGTTTTCAAACAGCACGTGTGGTCAGCCTAGTCTCGCTGGGCTAAATTCAAGGTGTCATTAGGCTGTTCAAAATCCTGTGTACTAAGGAAAGAATAGCCAATTGTGTTTAATGGGGTAGGTTAATATGAACCTCCGCAGAGGAGGTTCTATTTAAATGGATTTTTAAAGGAAGAGTAGACATATTGGTTGGATTAAGGTGGGATTGGAAGAGTAATACGTTTCTGTTCTATGAAGAACAGCATGTATAAGTAAATAGAAGATAAAGACCAAAATGGTGTGTTGAGAAATTTTAATCTAGTATGGTTGGAATATGGAATATAAAGAGGAGTCTCAGGAAATGAAGCTGGAGAGAAAAGCAGGACCACACAGAAAGGGCCTTTATATTGTGCTAGAATTGTCATGCTGTAGAAACATGCGTGTTATTGAAGGTTTTTAAATGGGGTATGTGATCAAAACCAGTTCAGTCAGAGTTCTTCCTTATAATATATTATACTGTATAAGTCAGATTAGGCTACGTTATATTTTGGTAACAAACAATCCCCCAATTTCAGTGGCTTATAGTAACAAGAGTTTGTGTTTTTTTGCTCATACTGCATATCTATCATGTTGCAGGATCGAGGCTAGAGATGCAGCTTCTGAGACACTTCCCTCGTGTTGGGAGAAATGAAATATGGTAGGGTCATACCACTGCTCTGAAAGCTTCTGTTCAGAAGTAGTCTGTGCCATTTCCTTTTATCTCATTGGTTAAAGCAAGTCTCACTGTCAAACCTGACATCAGCTAGGCAGGGAGGGGCAGTGACCGTTTTGAATAATAATGAAACCATTTACATGCATCAAATTGTATATCTTCACTTTTTTGGGATTATCCTGTAGCTGCTGGTGGCTGTCTTCCCAGTAACTTAAAGTTACCTGAGGAAATGAAGCTACATAGTAGTATGCAGAGAAATGAGAGATCAGAGAATGTCTTGGACCAGATGATGGCAGTGAAGATGGGAGAAGTGGTTAGATTCTGCATATATTTTGAAAGTCGGGCAAAGAGGATATGCTATTGAATTCAGTGAATGTTTGAAGAAAGGAAAGGAATTAAGGATGATTTCAAAACCATTAACTAGAACAAGAATTAGAACAATAAGGAATGTTGTCGAAAATGAGTATAATTATATTGGTCCAGTGACCTACTATAAGTACAGTCACTATCTTTCTGTTTCAGTGTATTCTTGTTTCTTGTTTCTGCATCCTTTTCTTCTCATTGCACATTTAATTGGCTGTAAGTATATTCATTCACTATTTTGCTCAATGCACACGTGTCTGTTGAGCAATTGCAAAGTGTTCCAGCCTTTATCAGTTAGGTTTCTTTAGTTGCAAGTTGACTTAAGAAAAAATGCTAGGGATGGGTAAGGGAAGGAGGATATTATAAGAATAATAGGAGTAACTCTCAGAATCAAAGGAAATGCCAAAGAATCATACCTTGGAATAGCTGTGAACTAAAGTTTCATTTCACAGAGGTCTAGGTAGCATAATGAACATAATATTTTTATCAGGGTAACCATATATAGGTAAATTGCTCATAGCATTTAGTATCTAATTTAATGATACTGAGCTAGATTCTAGGGTAGGAATGTTGGGGATGAGGCATTCAAAGCTGAATAAAAATATTAATAGTATATACATTCAGAGGCTTATAATAGAGTAGATTTAATAAATCATATAATAATAAATCATATAATAATATGACCTCAAAGTAAAGGTCTCAAGGGTGGAACTGTAAATCCCTTTGTTAAGACTTCAGAAAGATTTAAGTCAGTGTTTCATAGAATCTTCCAGCTAGATATAATAAAGATTCCTAAAGATCTTAAGGGAGTACCCTTTAGACCTTGTCTGTTAAACAGTAGGGCTTCTAAGGATCTTAAGGGTGTTTTCTTACAATAGTCTCACACAGAAGTTTAGATAGAGGAGATGGGTGTGGTTCTGTCTACTGGAGTGAACCCCCTATATGATTCAAAGGAAATCAAGGATAACTCAGAGGGTGGAGGCAAGATTTTTGGAGAATCACTCTCCAGGAGTAGGACTGGGCTTTAATCAAGGAGCTAGTGACCTGTGTCTGATTACATTTCAGAATTTATGGACCAATGACTGCTACGTGTCTCCTATTCCTTCCCCTCTTTCCTCATATTGAAGGAGCGTGTCTATTGCAGTTATCCTGAGTCATTTTCATTACTGAACGTTTGTATGTTGGGTGTGTAGGAGCAGATAATTTGTCTCTTTATTCAGATCAAAAGGAACTATACTACAGTAGCTGTACCTGAGCAACTACATCTGAGGAGCCCCAGTCACATCTGGACCTGAATTAGATACCAAGATTCTGGACATCAAGCTGATGCCATAATGAGATGAGACTTTTGAAGGTCTTAGGAGAGGGTGAGTGTATTTTGCATGTGGGAGGGACTTGTTGGGACCAAAGGGTGGTATGTGGGAGCTTGTCTCCAAAGTGGCCATTGTCAGTTTCTTCCCTTCAGAGGTAGAGTCTGTTTCTCTCCTCCCCTTAAATCTGGTCTGGCTTTAGTGACTTGCTTGACCAATTGGATGTGACTTTCTGGGACTTCTGAGGTTAGGTCCTAAGAAGCCGTGCAGCTTCTGCCTATGTTTCTTGGAATTCTCTCTCTTGGAATACTCACTCTCAGATCCCAGCCACCATGCTGTGAGAAGCACAAGCCAGATGGAGAGGACCCATGTAGGCACTGGTTGATAGCCCTAGTGAGCTACCAGCAAATAGCCAGCATCAACTAACTGTCAGCCATGTGAGTGAGTGAAGGGACCGTGTTGGACAGTCCAGCTTAGCAGCTCACCCCCTGGATAAGAACTGAGGTTCCAGACAAATAGCTCCTGTTGAGACATCCCAGCCATCTTCATTTATTCAAGTCATCCCATCTGTGGTCCCAGACATGTGGATCAGAGACACCCTGTCTCTGCTCTGCTCTGCTAGAATTTCTGGTTTATGGAATCATGAGAACAATAAAAGGATCATTCTTTACCATTAAGCCTTGTGGTAGTTTTTAATGTAGTAGTAGATAACTTGAACATTGTCAAATTGAATAGGAAGTAATCCAGCTCTATGTAGTTTATAATGGGCATACCTAATAAAACAAGGAATCAAAGAGATTGGAAGTAAAGTTATGGAAAAATGTATTCTAAAAGAAAGCTGGTATAACAGGGTAATAGTAGTTAGTGTTCCATCTAACCCTTTGAATCATTCCTTACATTTAATCAACTGATCAGTACTCTGCTGACACTTGAGGGGTGCCCACCCCATAGTCCAAGGTGTGCTGTCTACACAGCCCTTTTTTCTCCAGCACGCTAGCCTGCAGACTATCTGCCTTGGTCTCCTTTGACTCTCAGCTTCATCTCCTCAACCAAGGTGGGCTGCTGGGCTCTCCTGGGTCCCCCTCCCTGGGCTGTGCCCTGGAAATGGTCTCGAGGCAGGAAGCTGAGACCCTCGCAGAACTTACCTCACTTGTTTCCTGTCTCAGATCACTGTCCTTCATTGACTGCCTGTGGAGCAGAGTTCTCAAAACCACTGTTTCATACATTTTGTCTTTTTTTTTCATTTGTTTCAGACAGGTAGGTCATTCCTGTACCTGCTACACCATATTGGCTGGAAATGGAAGTTCCTATTTTCTAAACCTTTTTTATGTTCTTAGAATGTTTCATTATAAAAACATAAACCAAAACAGCTATATTTTCAAAAGTAATTATTAGAATTTTCCACACTTGATTAAACTTTACCTTCTTCCCAAACATTTCCAGAGACTAAAATTTTTGTATTTGGGGTGCTTAATTTCTTTTGCTTTAACACTACAAGAGTTTGGTGGTTATCTTTAAAACAAAGAGATTTATTATGTTCTATGCTTGTATGAATAGAGCAATACTTCTTGTACTATACGCCCCAAGACCTGAACTCAGTATCACTATCTTGTTTCATAATAGCTTCCAAATAGCATCAGGTGGTCAGTCTTTAAAACTAGTCTATTAATTTGGTCTGAGTTGATCTTGTGACATCAGGGAAGAAACCTCCCAGGAATAGAATAAAGGAACATTTTATAACCTGAGGCTTTAAAAAACAAATAAAGATCCAAATATTAAAACTATTTTGATATCTTTAAACCCTTCTACAATGGAGTCATTAAAAAAAAAAAATAGAGGAAGCACTGTCCTCTAGCCTTGTCAATGAATTATTTAACTTGAATATTTTATTATAAATAATTTATTTCCAAGACTTCCTGGGGTAGGAAGATTGTGTCCTTGTTGAATAGTTTACGGGAAGTGATAAGGATATGGATTCTGTTGGTGGTAGTAATAAAGGAAGGAAAGATGGAGTAAGGGTTGATTCCAAGTAGAGAGTGATTCTGAAGTTAAGATGAGAGTTTGTCAGACTTCTCAGAGAGGAATCGGGGTCATCTGACCAGTGAGGAATAGGAAAATTCAACCTCTAGGTGGAATAGAAAAGGCTTGGAATAGCTGTTTGGGGGACCATCCTGAGGCAATGTGATTCTCACCTCTCTGAGGATGGGGATGGGAATCCTCTTGGAGGATTCTAGTTTGTCACTTGCACTCTTGCTTTCTCTTTTCTATGTACAATATGCATTTATTGATTAATTGAAAAGGAGCAGGAGTGAAAAAAATGTTTAAGGCTTTTTTTCAAAGGGGGGAAGTATATCAAGAAACAGAAAATTCAAATCATTAGGTTCTGGAGCTTTCTTTCTTCATTTAAAGATTTATTTTATTGTTTGAGAGAAGATGTGAAAGAAAGAGGGGGTGGTGAGGGAGGGCCCAGAGCACTCTCCATAGTTGTACTTCATTAGTTGTGACATGGTTTCATTCCATGCAGGTGGATGTGGGGCCACGCGGGGCAGGAACCGAACCAGGGGCCTCCTGCAAGGGAGGCGAGAACCTTCATCATCCCAGTGGTTACCAGTTGCACCACAGTTCAGGATATAGGGTTGCATGGGCCAGAGCTTGGAATTGAACTCCGGACCTCTCGATTGTGAGGCAAGCGCTCAACCAACTGCTGAGCTATCCTGGCATCCCTCCAAGTTTGTTGAATTGAATTAAACTTTAAGTTTTTGTTAGAATTAGTCAGAGATCAGTGCATAGAAATTCCTAACAGAGAATCCACAAGGCAAGGCAATGAACAGTTCTTTGTGTCCTGAGATGACCAGCATTCCTACCCTGACCAGGAAGCATTGTTTTGCCAAAGTCTCCCCATGGGGCCAGGGAACTGGAATTGAGGACTCTAACTTCCAGTATTGTCAAGTCTTGATGAAAAGGAGAAAAGATAAAAACAAAAACAAAAACTTGGACTTATTGTTAATCTCTGTTTACAGGGAAATGTTCTTACTGACCTTGTGGACCCCATGTGATTAAAATTGTTCATACCTTTTTATAATTGTGAGCAGTAATCCTCTTTCTCTTTAAACCAGAACTTTTCCCACCTCCAATTAATTTTAGGTATATCAAAACAATAGTTTTAGAGCATCAGGTCATTTGTACAGTGAAAATGAAAGAACTGAGTTATATAGCAAAAAATGTAATGGTAATATAAGATGATATAGTGACAGACTTAATCAGAGGGTTGTGTATGTTCTGGAGCACTAGTTCTCAAACTTTTTGGTCTCAGAAGAGGATCCCATAGAACTTTTGTGTATGTGGGTTATATCTAATAATATTAGTATTTACTGTATTAGGATGTAAAACAATTTAAATTAAGATAATAAACAATTTGTATTACTATTTATTTAAAACTGAAGAATTTCAATTATATATTTGAAAATAAAAAGCCCATTATATGTTAATATAAATGATATCTTCATGAAAAATTACTATATTTTCCAAAACAAGAAAACATTTAAGGGAAGGCGGGATGGCTCAGCAGGTTAAGCGCTTGCTTTGTATCCCCGGGGACCATGGATCGAGTCCTGGCCCCGGCCCCTGTGGACCCATATGCAAAACTGCGGTGTGCTTCCCATTCAGAAGGCCCCCAGTTTGGTTCTTGCCCCCCGGTTTGGCCCCTGGCTCAAGGGGGCGAGCCTCCCATGCAGGAAGCCCCCAGCCCAGTTCCTGCCTTGCGCGGCCCCCGCCCACCTGTGTGGAACAAAACCATGTCAGAAGCTGATGAAGTTAAACTATGGAGACTGCTCTGGGCCCTCCCCCTGCTCTCTGTTGCTGTCTCTGTCAAAATAAAAATATGGGGAAGCCGGGATGGCTCAGTGGGTTAAGCGCTCACTTTGCAACCCCAGAGACCAAGGATCGAATCCCGGCCCCGGCCTGTGCGGAACCATGTGCTGAACTGGGAGCTCCCCCCAGTTCAGTTCTCTCTCTGTTTCTGTATCTCTCTCTCCCCCTCTCTCTCTGTCAAAAACAATAAAAAATAAATAAATAAACTTACCGTAAAAAAAAAAAAATCTTAAAAAAAAACATTTAGTGGGAAGAAAATAAGCAAATCTTTTTGATATCTGGTCTTATTATAAACAACTTGAATTTAATTTCTGCTTTTACATTCAATCTGGTACATTGTCACACATCATGTATCCTCTGGTAAACTCTTAGTGTTATCATGAACATTTTTTTGGTCTCATGGAAGTGTCTTATCTCCAGGGGTTTCTGGACCACTGTTCACAAACAGTTTATGTGTGGGGGAAAAAGAAATACAAGAGTTATCACTATTGAGTATAGTGAAATTTTTCATGTGTTTAATAATTACTGGCTGTTTAACCTAGTAATAAAGTGGTATAACATCCAGACGCCAGAATTGAAGTGGGTGGTATAGCTGAAACCTCCAAGCACTGAACTGGGAGTCAATCCCAGTTTATGTGCTTTTTCAGAGTAGTTGTTGTTCAGTGTTTTTGTAGCCTTTTGTTAACCAGGGGAAAAAGAAAATTGAGCCAGATCCCTGGGGAAGAATCAAAGAATTTTAGAGATAAAGATGAACTTTAAAGATAAGATAATCATAAAATTTAGACTTTCAGATTTGAAAAGTACCTGAGAGATCTTCTAATTCAATCCTTAAGCTTTACTTTATAATAAGTGTAACTAATACATATGATGTGTAGTCTAAGGGCTTTACATATAATCACTAACCTTTGGGTGTTGTTCTGCGTTGTGTGGTTCTCTTAGTTGAGGTTTCTTCTCAGGGTTTCCCCTGTGGATTCCCCTCTGTTCACAAGGCCCTTCCCAGGCTGTTATCGGCGTTCTCCTCTCATGCCGCCATCTTTGATCTCCCCCTGTTTCTTATTAATAATCTTTACATATAATCACACTCTCTCATTTTAATTTTTTTAAGATTTATATTTTTGAGAGAAGATGAGAGAGAGAGAGAGACAGAGAGAGACAGAGAGAGACAGACAGAGAAGGGGGGAGGGTCCAGAGCAGTCTCCATAGTTGTACATTATTAGTTTTTTGATATAGTTCTATTCCACACAGGTGGATGTGGACCTGCTCAGGGCAGAACACAAATGGTGGCCTCCCTCATGGGAGGCAAGAACCTTTGCCACCATTCTGGTAGTATCAGTTGTGCTGCAGTTCAGCATGTAGGTTTGCACGGGCCAGGGCTGGGATTCTATCCCCAGACTACACGGTTGCAAGGCAAGCACCCAACATGTTGAGCTATCCTGGCATCCCCTCATTTTGATCTTTACTATTTATTTTTAATGTTTTTTATAATAGAAAATATCAAACATGTACCCCATTACCCACCTTCAGCAATTATTAATTCATGACCAAATGTTTCATATATACCCCTTCACACTCCACGCACTCCTATGGATTATTGGATGGAAACTAAACATTTTATAATTTCACCTGTAAACATAGCTGTGTATATCTCTAGAAGATCAGGGTTTTAATTACAATTCTGGTGTCATACCAAAATATTAATAATAATTTTTTAATAACATCAAAAACCCAGTGTCAACCCTGGTTGTGCCATTCATACATGTGTGTTTTTTCAGTGTATTTGAATTTGGATGCAAATAAATGTACAGTGCAGTTGGTTGATTTGTCTCTTAAGACTCTCTATCTCTTTGTCCCTCTGTTTTGTTTTTTTTAAAGATTTTTTATTTTTATTGTTTTTGTTTTTTTTTTTTAACAGTTTTTTTTAATATATATTTTATTTATTTATTTATTTTGACAGAGGGGAGAGAGAGAGAGAGAGAGAGAGAGAGACAGAGACAGAGACAGAACTGAACTAGGGGAGCTCCCAGTTCAGCATATGGTTCCGCACGGGCCGGGGCCAGGATTCGATCCTCGGTCTCTGGCGCTGCAAAGTGAGCGCCCAACCCACTGAGCCATCCGGCTTCCCCTATTGTTTTTTTTGACAGAGAAAGAGAGACAGAGAGAAGGGGGAGGGCCCAGAGCAGTCTCCATAGTTGTACGTCATTAGTTTTCCATATAGCTTCACTTCACAGTGGGCGTGGGGCTGCGCAGGGCAGGAACTGGGCAGGGGGCCTCCTCCATGGGCCCTGGCAAGAACTGAACTGGGGGCACACCGCAGTTCAGCACATGGGTCTGCACAGGCCAGGGCTGGGATTCAATTCTTGGACCCCAGGGCTGCAAAGCGATCACTCATCCTGCTGAGCCATTCCAGTATCCCTTTCATTTTTCTTTCATGATTTTTTGTTGTTGTTGTAGAAACTTAGTCATTTGTGTTATAGAGTTTCCTTTGGCTTCAGTTTTACGGATTGCCTATTTGTGGTGTGTTTTAACATGTTCCTTTGTCCTGTGTTTCTGTAAATTAGTACTTGGATTTATAAGTTTGCTCAGATTTCTTCATAAGTGGTAAGTGCTTCCGTCAGGACGTATATATAGAATACCTGATTTTTTTTGTGATGTCAGTAGCTATTAATGATTTTTGCTTAGATTCATTAAATCATGAAGAGCAGCAAAATGAGCTCTAATCTATTCTTTTGTTTGTTTTTTGTTTTTGACAGAGAGAGAGAGAGAGAGAGAGAGAGAGAGAGATACAGAGACAGAGAGAGAACTGAACTGGGGGAACTCCCCAGTTCAGCATATGGGTCCTCACGGGCCGGGGCCAGGATTCGATCCTCAGTCCCCGGCACTGCAAAGTGAGCGCTTAATCCACTGAGCCATCCCGGCTTCCCTAATCTATTATTCTTTATTAGATGGATTATGTCTAGAGCTCTAATCTATTATTCTTTATTAGATGGAATTCGTCTGTAAAGAGAAACTTTCTCTTACATACTATTTGTTTACCCAGTGGTATAGTTCATATAGGAAAGTCAAAATGAATGTTTCTTTCCTTTTATTTACCCATTTTCAAAATAATGCATTGGTTCACCAGCATGTATTCTCCAGTGGTGACTGACCAGGGTTTTTGTTTTGTTTTGTTTTGTTTTTAATATCATTATGAAGTCCTAGGTTTAAACATTTTTAGATGTTTTAATTCATTACTGCTATTACGCATTACTTCATTCCCAGTAATTTTACACATTTGTTTCTCCTAATAGACTAAGCTTGAAGAGGATGTGTCATAGTCATCTTTGTGTTCCTGGTGCCTAGTGCATGACTTTCAATAAATATTTGTTGAATGAATGAATGAGTGAATGTTCTGGGAAGCATTTAAAAATATGAGTTCATGGGATGCCTGAATAGCTCAGCAGGTAGAGCACTTGCCTTGTATCCACGAAGTCTGGGGATCAAATCCCAGCCCCGGCCTGTGCAAACCCATATGCTGACCTGCGATGCAACTTGTAACAGGATGGTGGCAAAGGTTCTCACTTCCCATGTGTGCAGCCCCCAGTTTGGTTCCTGCCCTGTATAGCCCCATATCCACCTGTGTGGAATGAAACTCTGTCATAACTAATGATGCGCAACTATGGAGACTGCTCTGGGCCCTCACCCTTCTCTCTCTCTCTCACCTCCTCTAAAACAAGAAAATAAATCATAAAAAAAAAATTAGTTCATGATTTAGATGGCTTTTCTGCTTGATCTGAAAAAAGGTGATATAAGAGTGAAAAATATTCTGGGTGAATGTGAAAGAAAGGTTATTAAAAAAAATTTTTTTTTTTAAGGTTCGTTTGTATTGTTTTTGGCAGAAACAGAGAGAGAGGGGGAAGGGCCCAGAGCAGTCTCCATAGTTTATGTCATCAGCTTTCGAAACAGTTTTATTCCATAGGTGGGTGCCAGGCTGCGCAGGGCAGGAACCAGGCCAGGGGCTTCCCACATGGGAGGCATGCCTCTGAGGGTCAGGGGCCAAACTGAGGGCCTCCCACATGGGAAGCTCGCCCCAGTGAAGACCAAACTGGGGACACACCGCAATTCAGCATATGGGCCTGCACAGGCTGGGGCTAGGATTCGATCCCCAGACCCCGGGCTACAAAACATGCACTCAACCCGCTGAACCATCCTGGCATCCCCATAAAAGGTTATTTTTTAAAAAGGATTAATTATTTAATTACTGTTTATTAGCAGACATGGAGTTGTTTACTCCACTATTTCCAGTGAATCTTTTAATTGTGTTTTTGTTCAAAGGAATAAATAAAAATCTTTGGTTTTATTTCTCTTGCTATAATAACTTTTAAAAGCATCTTCTCTGGACCTCCTCTCCTTTTCTCCTGTGGGATGAATGGCAAGGAACAGTCACATCATCTCACACATGTTTCTCCTGAGTTTATGAGTTTATCCATTTATTTTACAAAGCCCCCACCAGCCCCCAAATTTCAGGAAAATAAGGCAAAACAAATTTTAATATTCTAGGTACTGTTGTGAGTGTGTGTGTATATGTGTGTGTGTGTGTGTGTGTGTGTGTGTATATATATATATATATAATTTTTTATTCTTCCCATAACCTTATTAAGTAGGTAGGATTATTACCATCATCCCCATTTTATAGATGAAGTAATTGAGGCACAGAGATTAAGTATTAGGTAACTTGCCTGAGGTCACACACTTGAATGTTAGAGCCAGGAACTACATGCATTCTTTCTCTAGAACCTGTGCTATTAAAGTACCGTTAGTGACTACCACAGATGCTTTTTGCAGGATGTGATGGTGTTCATAAAATGATTTTATACTCATGTAATAAAATTACTCATTCATTGTCACAATATCTGTCATTTTATAACGATAAGTAATTTTGGCTAAGGCAGTTTTCTTTTCTTTTTTTAATTTAGTTTAATTTTTTTAATTTTAATTTTGCCTTATTCCCATAAAAATTAATCTTAATTTTTCCCTAGGTCATCATTTCATAGGTAATATTAAGGCAAATATGTATGAACTCCTAAAGAATAAGTTCTTATATTTAAAAATTTAGAATTAATAGAATTTGCAGACCTTAAATGTTTATTTTTAGTAGGAACAGTGCTTGTAACATAATATGCCATCACTTTCCCTTTGATTAGGTAATTATAACTTGGTTTTTGTGGTTAATAGCATGTTCATAGCATTTTCATACATGAGCCTTTTAATCTCTCTTTAGTTCCTTCATTATTATTAATTTATACATGATAAAGAGAAAATAACTCACAGCCACTATAATGATCAATAATTGTCACAGCTGAAGCTATAGCATATATAATAGAATCTGCTGATTGTGCAAAATTTCTTGCTGACTAAGCTATATGTCACTCCTTTTTCTCTACTCAATAAAATTGAATGTAATACAGTAGTTACCCCCTTAGCTACTGTTTTATTTTCTGTGGTTTCAGTTACCTACACTCAATATTAATTGAAATATTAAATGTAAAATTCCAGGAATAAATAATTTATAAGTTTTAAATTGCGTGCTGTTCTGAGTAGTGTGATAAAATCTCTTGGTGTCCCACTGTGTCCCACCTGGGATGTGAATCATCTCTTTGTCTAGTGTATCCATGAAGTGGATGCTCTCTGCCTATTAGTCATTTAATAGCCAGTTCAGTTATCAGATTGAATGTTACGGTATTACAGTGTTTGTGTTCAAATGACCCTTACCGGTATTTTACACTTATAATAATAATGGCCCCAAAGTGCAAGAGTGGCGATACTGGCAATTTGGATATGCCAAGGGGGAGCTGTAAAATGTTAGTATATATAGGCAAAAACAAATATATAGGCTCGGTACTCTCTGCTTTTTCAGGCATCCACTGGTGGTCTTGGAATCTATCCCCCACAGAAAAGAGGCGGGACTACTGTTGAGAATGAAAATGACATTAATAGGGAAAACTTTTATTCTAATTTGATTTGTTCATTAAAAGATACTTAACTATTATTTAGGAATAAGTTATTTGATATATGTGCTGCCGAAGTGAGCACAGGAATGAGCTATTTGGGACACAGTTTTGTAACTTCTAGATTGAGAAACATTACTCTTTAAAACATATTGCTTAACCGCTTTTCTTCAGATTGATACAGCAAAGACATCTATTAGTATCTTTTTCTTTCCATCTTCAACCCTTTAGTTGTGGAAAGCTCAGATTTAATGGTTGAGGAAAAGGAATTTTTTAAAACAGGCAATGTTCTTGCTTATGTTCCAAGAATGATAGGTAAAAAATACTGTTGCAGCACATAAAAATTATATGCAAATGTATGTATGCCCTTTCAACTAATATCACTGTCTGGGTGTGGCCTTTGAAAATGTTCTAGTAGAAGCCATGGATTGATTATAATCACAGAATAAAATTTACCTGAGAGAACCCAACACACACACAAAACTCTTTTCAAACAGAAAAAACAAAAGAAACAACAAGAGCAAATTAAGTTCTTAAAAGTTAGGGGCTTAACATGTTGAATCATTCACATATTTATAGCAATGGTCTCTTAACTATCTATTGGAACATAGTATAATCCTAGAAAAGAGGTAACTTAATTTGAATTTATATATGGTATTGAGAATAAGATTCAACTGTGATTTGTTCTAAACTAAGAAATTTATTTTAGAGGCTAATTCACTTTTAAAAACTTATTTCACAGTCAACATATTACTCATTTATTGGTTGTGAAAAGTGCTTTATTATTGGCCTTATTTGGTCGTAGTGAAGAGGATTGTTTAGGTTAATGCTCATATTATTTTTCTTTGTATGGATCAAATCAGTTATTTTGTAAAAAAAAGTAACATTAATTCATAGCATTCGGGGAAGCCGGGATGGCTCAGTGGGTTGAGTGCTCACTTTGCAGCGCCGGGGGCCGAGGATCGAGTCCCGGCCCCAGCCCGTGTGGACCCATGTGCTGAGCTGGGAGCTCCCCCAGTTCAGTTCTCTCTCTATCTCTGTATCTCTCTCTCTCTCTGTCTAAATAAATAAATAAATATATATTAAAAAAAATACACTAATACTAATAATAATGGATGAGCTAAAAAAAAAAAAAAAAATTCCCAAAATTCATAGCATTCAACTATATGTTTAGTTGTTGGAATAAATACTTTGTGTGCCCCTGATAAATATTAATTATTTTGACACATTTACTTTTTTCCAATTTTTTTAAAGTGGTTTGACTGTATCTCTAAAAGCTGCCCTTTAGACAACCAAAAAAGTCCCCATATGTCTGAGGCAAGGGCCAGGAGAGTGTCAGTACTCCAGTTCCCTAATCTTCATCCTGTAATTTTTAGGTGTTGCTGAAATCAGATGAGTTAGATTCTCTCAAGAGGGTGGTTTGCTTAGGACTGTTCCAGGGAAGGAAATGAACATTATATGTGTTAATTCATGTGATTCTTATAATTCTGTAAGGTAAGTGGTATACCAATTTCACAGATAAAGAAATTGAGGCTAGTTATCAATTTCCCCTAAGTCATACACCTTAAATAGTGTGAACATAAACAAAAACCTGCATTTAAAATGGAATCTGGGGGAAGCTGGGATGTCTCAGGGGGTTAAGCGCTTGCTTTGCAGCCCCACAGCCCAAAGATCAAATCCTGCAGCCCCGGCCCCGGCCCATGAGGACCCATATGCTGAGCTGGGGTGTGCCCCCAATTCAGTTCTTGCTGGGGTCTATGCGGGAGGCTCCTGGCCCAGTTCCTGCCCTGTGCAGCCCCGTGCCCACTTGTGAAGTGAAACTATATGGAAAACTAATGCTGTCAACTATGGAGACTGCTCTGGGCCCTCCCCTTTCTGTTTCTCTCTGTTTCTCTCATTGTCAAAAAACAATAAAAATAAATCTTAAAAAAAAAAAAAAAAGGAATCCGGAGGTTGGAAGAGAAAACTGTCCCCCATGTGTCACTCAGTGCACACTGCTGACCCCAACAGTAAGAGAGGCATCTTGCATCTCCTACAGGAAGTGCTACTACTTTATAACCTCAGCTGGATGAGGTAAAGATTTCTCCTTGCCCGGTAACAACAGCTCAGCCAATGGGAGACTGCCATAACTCAGCATTTGAAAAATCATTATACTTCAAACTTTCAGTTTCTTCCAATGGACTCATTTACAACCCCCCACCCCCACCCCCAAGTCCATAAAAGAGCATTCCCCTCCATTGTTTCTCTGGACTTATTTGCGTTTTGCCTTTAGACTTCATGTCCTAAATGGCAATTCTTTGTTGTTCCCTGAATAAATCCCTTTTTATTTATTTGTTTTTCCTGAAGAAGTAGCTGGCTATTTGTTTAAAGTCAGTTGTGACAAGACTGTCATTTGAACCAATTTCAGTCTTCACATATCGTTTCTTCTATACCACTATATCCTTGAACATGCTATCTTCTGTTAGTAAATATACCACTAAGTTCAGGCAGATAATGGGCTTAGTAGACATACTAAGGAGATTGCAAGGAGATGTAATATGTAGGAAATCACAGGAGTTTAAGATAACATTAAAATTAGAGCTTCAGATTCTCAACCTAATGTGTATCTTGGACAAGTGATATATTGCCTTTGTTGTAATTTAGTTTTCCAGCGTGTAGAATGAGGATAGTATCTGTTCTGCCTTCCCATTGGGGGTGTTGAGAGAGAGAGATAAGTGAGCGTGTGTATGTAAGTCCTGAAAATTATAAAACTTGGCAAATGTGAAGTATTATGTACATTGAATATGGAGAGTCATGTAGTTTTGGGTGGCTTGGTGTCGTCCTTTTAACTAAGGAACAATTAGTTGATCTTGGCAGTGGGCCCATTGGGACTCAAAGAAATAGCATCTGTCAATCACAAGTCATTTCTTGGAAGGAAGAATTGAAAAATGGCACGCCAGTTATTCTCCTTGACCTCATTCTCTGGAAAGGACTTTGATCAGGCAAGCTGGTTTCATAATAGAGTAGAACTTCTCTCTTCTCTCCAGGGAATGGAAGCTGAACAGCCAGACTTGTTCTGTGAAGCTGGAGCAATCTGGTTTTAAAGGATTTAACTAAATTTATTATGATTAAGGTTTCATGAGGGATGTGCAGTGCAGTGCAGTGCAGAGCAGCAGCTTTAAAAATGTTACATAAGAGCCAGTCTGTGACCCCTAGGTTGAGAACAGTTCACTGCAACTAGTATACTCAGCTTATAGGAGGAGACACACAAGAAATGTGTAAATGTTTAGTAAAAACTATTATAGAATTATACCTAATTATTGTCTGAAGGTGAAGACGATGGATGGCCAGAGAAACAACTTGAAATGATTTTCGGTAACCTACAGGCATCCCGGGAGGGTTACCACATGCTCTAGTGGAATTTAAATGGTCTCTATCTGGAAAGATTTTCCTCAATCCTGGGGATTTGTAAGTACATATTCCTATGCATAGTTGAAGCCACTGTTTTCAGTAATTTGACCAAAGTCAGGATACAAATAGATTAGTCTGTTTTTCTAAAGGCTCTCTACAGTCATACTGTTGCCTTTATTGGCTAAATTGATTTTGGGTAAGTATATAGCTAAGTTTAGACCCTGGAATCTTAGTATCTTATACCAGCCTCTTGGATCTGTTATTCCAGTCTTACTTACCCCTCTCAGTATGTGTTACTTAAACTGATTGGAGACTTGGAAATGTGGTTACAAGAGTCGTATTTCAGGGAAATCATTCAAGATTACTCAAAACAGATATTTGGTTGAAAGTTGAAAATCAAGGAACTAATAGTAGTAGAGGTTACATAAAGGGAGCCAGTGAAGGACCACTTGCTCCTTAATATACCATCAACCACAGACTTGCCTTCCAGGTAAGTACTTTCTCAGAAGATTAGAAACGTCTAGGGGAGAAACATAAAATTATTTTCTGGTGCCACGTTGGCTTTCATTGGATTTTAATATTTTGGCTACCTAGGGTGATCCATGCAATTGATAGAGAGTTAATGCCTAGGCCCTAGGGTTTACTAAAATGGAAAGGATGAGATGCTTACAGCTACATTTTACAAAACCTGAAGGGTAAAATAAAAATTTCAGGAGCTTCTTATACTAAGTGGTCGAGAACAATACTCAAAAGAAATTATTTCTGAAAAGAGCCTTGTAAAAGCAATGAATGTGTATTTTCATGTAGAACTCGCCTTCCAAAATTAAGAGTTTTTTAAACTGGCCTGGTGAGTTAGAGTTTTTCGAGGCTTTATGTTCTTGCACAGATTTAGTGTACAACATGTCAGCCTTTCTGACGTAGGTAGCCAACTTGTCAAGAATGTGAGTGCATGTGGGTGTGTGCATCGTATCCCTAGCACAATGTATGACTGTAAGTCAGGTAGTTGGGGGTGTGACAGGAAAGGATTGTAGCGAGGTGGCTCCTCAGAAGAGCGGGAGCTGTTCTTTTTATTCCAATTAGAATTTCTCTGTAGTGCACTTACTCCCTGGAAAGGGTTGGTGGCAAGGGTGGCCTGTGAGTCCGCTGTACTTGTGTGCTTTACTTTGAAATAAGGTTCATCTTAAAACGGGGCTGAGTTGTGCTGTGCATACTACTGAAGTCAGTTACTGCAGAAGTGTAGGGCAGACCGACCCCAGTGAGAAGCTCCTGTTGGGAGCTTTGGAGAGACAGTGAACAGCTCCAGGACTTTGAGTGCTGGGGATGCAGAAGTGTCCTGCAGCTGAGATAGGAAGTGTAGCATGCTCTTGCCTGAGGCCTAATGGAAACAGCTCCAGCCTCCTGCATGCTGCTAGAAATCACTGTATAGCTCCGGAGTAGTGGCCCAGAAATTAGAAACACAATTTTGCCCCTATCATTTGCAGCATTTAACATTTTTTTTTTCGTGCTTATAGAATGAGAAAAACCTTTGAGAAGGGTATTTTTTTGTGAGTGAAAGGTGTTTTGGAGCTGTTAACAAAATCACTACCTGCTGAATAGTCAGTTATTCCCAGTTTATATAATCAAGTAGCTAGAGAGTAGTAGAGAAAAAGGCTTGAGGTTTATTTTGAGAGGAAACCTCCTTGAGTGTAAATGATCAGAAAATACTCCTTATCTTTTGGCAAGAGAAGAAAAACCTTGATTTATTCTAGCTGATAAAAGTTGGTTTGTGTTCTATAGGGGATGGAGTCTTCAACAACCAGCATTTCTATTTTTGATCCCTTAGTGAAATCTGATTTAGGAAAACCTAGTTTTACTGTTGAACTAGGGGGGGAAATCATTTTGTCCTATTTAGTTAATTAAATATTTCAAGATAAGGATCTGAACATTAAATTTCCACTCCAACTCAGAATCAAATTTTGCCACCCTAGTTGGTTAGGAACTGTCTCCACCTACTGGCCGTAATTCGCTTGACATTTCATAAGGATACTTGCTTTTGTTTCCTGAAACGTGGAAATATGACAGCAATGGAAGGTACCTAGATAGGACTGTAGTCGCTAAAGACTATACCTTTATGTAGCTTTCCCTAAAATTCCTAGAGGAGTTTTCGAGAGCTACTATAGGTTGCTTGGGTAATCATTGAAGAGATGCAGGGTAAGGGCTTACAATAACTAAGGAGATGAACTCATAAAGTGCTACATTTGTAATAGTATGTTCTATAGCTGTCATTCTACCAATCAAATTACTACTAATTTACTTATTAAACTGTTTAAGCATTGTTAGTTCTAATTGGCTTTAAGGTCATCATTTTCCAAATTGCTCTTGGTTCAAGCTCTTATGTCCATTTGGAAATAATTGTCAAAGCCATCACTGAATTATGCAATAAAATAAGACTATTTTGGGGGGGTCCATGGGTCAGCAAACTTTTTTTTTTTTTAAGTGTTTTAGGCTTTGCAGGCCACACAGTCTTTTTTTTTTTTTTTTAAGATTTATTTTTACTGTTTTTAACGGGGAGAGAGAGACAGAAAGGAGAGGGCCCAGAGCAATCTCCATAGTTGCACGTCATTGGTTTTATACATAGTTCCATTCCACAGATGGACATGGGGCTGCGCAGGGCCGGGAGCTTGCCCACCCCAGTTCAGTATATGGGCCCTCAAGGGCCAGGGCCAGCATTTGAGCCTCAGACCCTGGGGCTGCAAGACAAGTGCTCATCCCGCTGAGCCATCCCAGCTTCCCCAGGCCACACAGTCTTATTGCAGCTGCTCAGCTCTGCTGGTGTAGCATAAAAGTAGCCATAGACGATATATAAACAAATGAGTGTGGCTGTGTTCCAATAAAACTTTATGGAAATGAAATTTGAATTTCATATAATTCAAATTCATATAATTAAGTGTGCCATGATGTATTATTAAGTAAAAGTTAAAAATGTAAAAACCATTCGTAGTTGGTGGGCTACACTTTAAAAATAGGCAGTTTGCCAAATTTGGTCTGCAGGCCATAGTTTGCTGACCCCTGCTTCATATTCAGAAACATTAAGAAAATCCACAAATAAGTTCTCACATCTGCTGGAGGTGATAGTCTAGAAGAGAATTGCCCGACTTTAAGGAGTACTTTCGTGCTCTTATGACTTGTTAGGAGGGTGTTCTACCTGTTCACCGTTATCACCAACCACATAGTCTACAAGTACTCAACGTTGTATATATAGAAAATGATTCTTGATTCGCACATATGGAATCTGTACTGCTCTGGTTTTCTTATATTTCTACAGTTTAGATCATTTAAATTAAAAACACCAGAATGATTATTTTTTTCCTAAAGGATGTTTTAGCCCATAATTTTATATGTAGGAGAAGATTATTTACGTGAATTTAAAAGCCAGTAATATTCAGATAATGGAATTAGTCTAAAGTAATTTTTTTTTAAAGTAATTTTAAAAAATGAATCATTATTATAATGAAGAATAATCTGCTGTGGTGAAGGGCATGTGGCATTGGTTCCGAGCCACATGGGCCACATGATATGGGCAGACTGGTATGGATCACTACACACAATCTCAGAGATATTTTATGGTCATCAGTCTGTTATGTTTTGGGGGATAAGTACTTTAAAGCATTGGATTACAAATACTGATCATTAGAAATGGTTGATCATTTCAGTTAATCACCTGTAAATACCTTCAACCCCCTTGGCTCTACCCTCTACCAGTCCCCAAATTCCTGGATTACTCCTGTAACCTGCCTTTCTGTTTCTGTCTATTCCTAAGCTGTGAAGTTACAGAATTATTACTTTTCTAAATTCATGTGTCTACATTCCAATCTCATTTTTTGCTAATAGGCAAGAGAAAACAGATTGCGAGGTCAGGTTTCTAGAGGTATAGTTGAGGCCAAAGAGTAGATATAATGGAAAAAATAGAGTGAGAGACTGAAAAGTATTAGCAAATTGTCATCAGTTAAGATACCATAACTTGTTGATTTTAAGATTTTTTAAATTTTATTTTAACACCTCTGAAGTTGAGACGTCAGTTTCATTGATAACACTTTGTTCTTACTGGTTTGTGAAATAGTGGATAGTTTTTCAATAGATAGCATATTAGATTTGATGAAATAATGGTATTTAAATTTTCGATCCTAAAAGTGTAACAGTTACAGGTACGGACAAAGTTGCCAGAGTGAGGCTACCAGAGAAGGTAAAGAAGAGTTGAGGTCAAGCATCTGTCATGCCTGTGAACTCTGAAGACCCAGAGTCACAAGCTAGTTGTGTTTTAAGCAAATGTGATGGAGTAGAGGTAGCAGGTGACAGCAGAGAGAAGGGCAGATATACACAGCTTCACCTTCAGGTCATCCTTCGTGCTCAGCCTACCTTCAAGTCTCAGGTGTCACCTTTACATGAGACCTTCTCTTATATCTCCTTCCCCGAAGTCTAGATTAACTTCTCCTTTTGTGCTGACTTATAATAACCTCTTTCTTTTATGATTCTTTATTAGTTTCTAATGATAGATTTTATTGTGTAGTTACATCATCTCTCTCTTCCACCAGATTGTAAACTCATTGACTGTAGTATTATGTACAGTAGTAGTACATTCTAAATACTAGCTTGTATATGCTGAATAAATGAAATAGAGGCAGTAAGGCTGTGAGTGGATTAAAGGTATATACTCTAGTGTTCTAAAAGCCATAGCAACAATACAGAGGACATCTTACTAAATTTGACTCTTTTTGGTGGTTGGTTTATTTGTTGCATTTATGAGCCTTATTTGCTTTCCCTGAGACTCAAGTTCCTCATATGTTAGATTTAAGATACTATAATGTGATGTATAGACAATGTAATGTAGAATTTTACACCTGGAAACAATGTAATTGATATCAATTAATGTCATCCCAATAAATATAACAAAAAAAAACCCCAAAAGATACCAGCATCTAGCTGATAGGGTTGTGGTAACCATTAAATGAGATAAAAACATGGTAAGGACATAGCACAGTACTTCTGTGAAATTGACGCTCAGTAAGTGAAAGTCTGAAAATAGCCATCTTGATTTTTTCCCTTCTGAAAAATTTTCAAATTTAAAGCCCTTACATCTCTATTGCAGCTGACTCCTGACTAATTCTCCTGCCTCTGTCTCCCCTCCTTCCATTTTCTTCTCTACACTTTTTTTTTAATAATAAAACTTCTTTTTTTTTAAGTTTTATTTATTTATTTTTTGACAGAGAGAGAGAGAGAGAGAGAGGGAGAGAGCGAGAGAGATACAGAGACTGAGACAGAGAGAGAACTGAACTGGGGGGGCTCCCAGTTCAGCATATGGTTCCGCACGGGCCGGGGCCAGGATTCGATCCTTGGTCCCCTGCACTGCAAAGTGAGCACTTAACCCACTGAGCCATCCCGGCTTCCCCTCTTCTCTACACTTATGTTGAGTGATTCTTCTGAAACACCAGTCATGTGTCTTCCTTTTTTATATTTGTTTAATCTCTGCTCATTGCTTACGTGATAAAGCGATATATTCGTCTTTATAACACTTGCATCTAGTGGGTGCTTAGTAAATGTTCATTGAACTATAGTGAGTATACAACCAGTTTTACTTTAATTAAAACAGTTACTAGAAGTTACTCGGAGGATATAGGTTTGAGTGAAGATTGGACAAGGAAAGATCTTAATGTAGGAATCCAACAGAAGGGGGAAAAGCTCAGTATGAAAATTATCAATAAGCAATTTCTAATACTAATATCAGGCCAAAATAGGAACAATACTCATTTGTCTGGGAAATTAGCAGTATGGCACAATTCTGCTCTTGTTTCAGAGGCTGAAGAAGAGGAGATACAAGGGATCTGACAGGAGAGAGAGAGAGAGAGAGAGAGAGAGAGAGAGAGAGAGAGAGAGAGAGAAAGAGACCCCAGAGGGCAAGTGAGACTTGACAGTAATGGCTGATAACAAACTTGGTTCAGGCTTGAAATGTGACCTGGCAGTCAAAGAAAAGCCAACGCTATTCTAGGCAGCAAACAAAGAAGAATTGTGCCATAGCATAGGCAGTTGGCATGGGCCCACTGGGAGTATCACGTTCAGCATACTGTCAGCATGATCGAAGCAGAAGGTGGTGAGCTCTGAGAGCAACTGTAGTGCTGAAAGGGATGAGAGACGAATTTATGAAGATCTTAACGACTGTAAGCATGCAGGATTGGCTGAATTCTGGAAACTGTAATATCTGAGTGGGGAGGGGAAGAGTGGAGAGGGAGGGAGGGAGAGAGAGACCAGTGAAGGGTGTTAACATTAGAGCAAGAGAGGAATTATTTAGCCTGGACAAGGAAACTTTGTAAGAAGGTGAAACAAAGGGCAGGAAAATTTATGCCTCTTTAAAAGGAATGCCGTGATGTAGTTTTTGGGTAATGGTTGACACCTCTATCCCTCAGAACTTTAATAAGCTGTAAGGCCAAACTGTAAGATTTAAGAAGCTCTTCCCCTTGAAATTTTGCTGAGGAATATTTTGGTCTTATCATTAAAGAGAGTTTTTGTTCTAGAAGGCAGGTTGTGGAGGATTGGTTTAGTATGTACTAGCCACATGCACTATATCGAGTACTATACACAACAAGGCAACATGATTCTTGAGGTTCTGAAATAAACCCACTGCTCATACAGGCTTCATACATTCTCAGTTTGCTTCAGTAATTTAGAAACTTTGGAAAACATTGTAAGACTATTCCTTTGGAACAGGATGATAGAAATAAGCCAAATGTAAACTTAAAAAATATAGATAAAATTCTACTTAAATGAATGCTGCCTGTCACTAGATGGCCTAATGTCTATCCTTGGTTTGAGGTCTTCCTTGGTGCTGGGGACAAGAAGCCTTGGGCTGATAATGTATTTGTTCTGCAGCACATTTTAAATGCCCAATGGTGGTACCATTGCCTTCATTGCTGGCCAGATCTCTGAGTTATTTATCAGTTCACGACAGGGCAAGGAAAAATATGGTGACTTACTTAGACTTAACTCTACTTCCTGAGGCAAAGGTATTTGAGTGAAATAGCTAAAAGAGCCTATTGTATACTGAGATTTAAATTTTTTGTTTCTCTTCCCTCATGGTTCCATGGCTTCCAACTGCTCATCTAGAGAATCCTTATTCATGATGCAGCTTTAAAAGTAATGTTGAAGAATGTGGAGTCAGGTCCACAAGAGGTAGCTGATTCTTTCCTCGGTTAACAAAATTATCTTACGCTGCCTTGGATCCTCCAAGAGGCAGATGTCAAGACAAGCTTAGAGGTGCAAGATTTATTGAGATAAGCACCTGTACACCGTAAAGAGAAGAGAGCCAGGAGTAGGCAAGGAGAGCTCTCAGAATATGATCCAAGTCTAACACCTGTGAAGGAAGTCAAGGAAGGAAGGATTGGGTAGGAAGAGCTTCAGATCACAGCACAGATGAGAAAAATCTCAATCTGCCAGCTGCAGAGTCCTCAAACAAAAGCTTAGATTAATCTTATATGAGGCAGAATTACACTCCAGCTATTCTCCTAGAAACCCACCCAAGAACAGTGAAAGCATATGTATTCATACACATAAAGATTTGCATGTAATACTTCTCTACTTTTTGAGATGATCATATGGTTTTTTTCTCATTACAGTGGTTTCAACCTACTTTTCCCTAAGGGATTAAGCCCTGTTGGTTGTGATGCATTAGTTTTTTATTCGTGTATTGTTAGCATTGATTTTCTAAAAATTGGTTAAGAATTTTTTGATCTGTGTTAGTAAGCAACATTAGTCTATAGTTTTCTTACTATGCCTTTGTAGAGTTTGTATAGAATTTGTTATTTCTTATTTAAATATTTGGTGGAATTTACCAGTAAAGCCCGTTGGGCCTGGGTTTTTTTATGTGGTGTTTAACCACAGATTCGGTTTCTCTACTAGATACAGGATTACTCAGATTTATTTATTTCTTCTTGAGTGAGCTATGGGTCTTTCAAGGAAGTTGTTGAATTTATTAGAAAATGTTGTTCATAGTATTTTTAATTTTCCTTTTACTATCTGTAGAATTATAATGATGTCATCTCTTATTCCCGATATTGTTAATTTGGATCTTCTTTTTCCTCATCATTATGATAAAGGTTTATCTTATTCATTTTTTCAAAGCACCAGTTTTTGCTCTCATTGGTCTTCTCTATTATTTTTCCAAACGTTTGGGGGATTTTCCAGACAGCTTTCTGTTACTGTTCTCTACTTTAATTTCATTGTGGTCAGAGGCTGGAATTTGTATGACTTGAATTCTTTTAAATTTATTTAGGGATGCCAGGATAGCTCAACAGGTTGAGTGCTTGCCTTGCAACTGAGACGTCTGGGAATCGAATCCTGGCCTTGGCCCATGCAAACCTATATGCTGAACTGTAGTACAACTGGTAACTGAGGGTGGTGGTGAAGGTTCTCGCCTCCCATGCAGGAGGCCCCCAGGTTCTGCCCCATACAGCCCCACGTCCACCTGTGTGGAATGAAACTGTCACAACTAATGATGCACAGCTATAGAGACTGCTCTGGGCCCTCCCCCCTCTCTCTATCTTTCACTCTTTCTCTCACCTTCTCTCAAACAATAAAATAAAACTTAAAAAAAAATTTATTTAAACTTGTATTATGACCCAGAATATGTTGTATCTTATTAAATGTTCTGTGTGCACTTGAAAAGAATGTTTTTTCTGCTCTTGATGGGTTGAGTGATAAATGTCAGGTAGTTCAAGTTGGTTGATAGTGTTTTTCTAGTCTTCTATAATCCTGATCCTCTGTTTGTTCTATTAGCTAATAGGAGAGGGGCATTGGAATCTCCGGCTAGAATTGTGGATTTGTCTGTCTCTCATTGAAGCTCTCTCAGTGTTTGTTTCATGAATTTTGAAGCTTAGTTACCAAATACAAAATCACTTAGGATTATGTCCTCTTAATGAGTTGATCTTTTTATGATTAAGAAATGACATCCTTTATTTTTGGTAATATTCTTTATTCTGAACCATACTTTACTTGATATTAATATAGCCATTTCAACTTAAAAAAAAGTTGTCCACTTCTCCCCTCCCATCTTTTGTATTATTATGTTTACACATTTTATTATATTTCTGCATGTAATTTCACAGTACCTTTTTATTTCATGTGCTTTAAAGATTTATTTTTACTGTTTTTGAATGAGAGAGCGAGAGATACAGAGAAGGGGGTGGGTCCAGAACAGTCTCCATAGTTGTACATCATTGGTTTTTCCACATAGTTTCATTCCACAGGTGGATGTGGGGCTGCACAGGGCAGGAACTGGGCCAGGGTCTCACCCCAGTGAGATCTGAACGGGGGGCACTCCCCTGTTCAGCATATGGGTCCACACGGGCGAGGGCCGGGATTCAATCCTCGGTCCCCAGGGCTGCAAAGCAAACGCTCCACCCACTGAGTCATCCCAGCTTTCCCTATTTCATGTGATTTAAATGGACAATAAACATCTTTATTACATGTGTTTGTTTTTTTATTAAAATATATTTGACACATCTTTGTCATCTGACATTAAATTTAAGGTGTATAACATGTTGATCTGATACATTTATATATTGCAATATGATTGCCATTGTAGCATTAGCTAGTACCTCTATCATGTTACATAATTATCATTTCTTTTTTGTGGTAGGAGTAAAGATCTAGTCTCTTAGCAAGCTGATGTTTGTAATACATAATTGTTGTCTGTTATCACTGTACTATACGTTCGATCTTCAAGTCTTATTTATCTACTAGTTTCCACCTTGTACCCTTAAACGGTCTTTTTCATATTCTTTCCTCCACAACCCCCACCAGCCCCTGTTAACCACAATTTCCTCTCTGTTTTCACAAGTTTGGCCTTTTTTAGATTCCACATATAAGTGATATCATACAGTATTTGTCTTTCTCTGTCTGAATTATCTCACTTAACATATATATTCTTTTAAACACATTATCCAGTATTTAAAAAGAATGTAGACCTATCGATTTGGACATGGAAAAGTCTCCAGGATATTCTGGCAAGTTTAAAAACAAAAAAAGTAAACCAGAAGGAGATCCAAGATGGCGGCATGAGAGGAGAACGCCGATAACTGCCTGGGAAGGGCCTTGTGAACAGAGGGGATTCCACAGGGGAAACCCTGAGAAGAAACCTCAGCTAAGAGAACCACACAACACGGAACAACACACAAAGGTTAGAGAAAAAAGGGGAGAGTGGGAGAGGGAAAGGGAAGCAGCGGCTCGGGGACAGAGACTCGGAGCGCGGCGCGGGGCTGGCAAAAACAAAGGGGGATTGGGGGACTACGGTCACAGTGGAGCTGGATCGAGGGCGGGCTGGAAGCCGAGACCTAGGGAGCGTGGAAGCCCCACAAGACTGTGGACAATTTAACATCCGAACTCAAGGGACAGCACACAGTGCCCTAATCAGATCACGGAGCCTAAAGTGGAACAGGGACTGTGGAGCACGGCGGCGGCACTTCCCAGCGGGCGGGGTGAGAGCAGGGCACCAGCCCGCAACAGCTCAGCACCCCTGATTTACGGAGGAGACTGACTGTGAGGGAGCGCCTTCTGAGGACAGGGCTCTTGGAGTGAGGGCTGGGGCTTGAGTGGGCAGAGCTGCATTGGACGTGCTTGGAGTGAATCCGGCGGTCTCAACAGAGCCGGGAGCGTAGAGCGGCTGCCGCCGGAGCTACGGCCTCTGCGCGCAGGGCTTTCGGCGCCCCGCCCACCGGGCCTCCGCGGCGCCGCTGCCAGCGTGCAACTGGGTTTTCGGTGCCCCGCCCACCGGGCCGCCACGACACCGCTGCTTGCTTGCCAGCGCACAGTGGGCTTTTGGTGCCCTGCTCACCAGACTGCTGCGGCGCCACTGCCTGCTTGCCAGTGCTCAATTGGGCTTTTGGTGCCCCGCTCACCAGGCCTCTGCGGCGCCGCTGCCTGCGCTCAAGTGTGCGGCTGGGCTTTCGGCGCCCCGCCCACTGGGCCGCTGCGCATCTTTGCGTGCATGCACCCCAGCTTTCAGTGCCCCGCCCACCGAGCCGCCGGGGCATCGCTGCCTGCTCGCCAGTGCGCTACAGGGCTTTTGGCGCCCTGCTTGCCAGGCCGCCGCCGCGCCGCTGACTACGCACTGGACCGGCTTTCGGCACCCTGCCCACCGGGCTGCTGCAGCGCTGCTGCCTGCTCACGAATGCGCAGCTGGGCTTTTGGCGTCCCGCCCACCGGGCCTCTGGGGCGTTGTGGACAGCACGCGCAACTGGGCTGCCGGCTGGGTGTCCGCGGTGTCATTGCCTGTGCGCGGGACTGCACGGCCGACTGGGGCCTCTGCCAAACCCCAGCCCATCCAAGTGCTGCCCTGCGGGCGTGGCTTACAGATACGATTGAAGGAGAGGCAGCCAGGAGGAGGAAAGACCAGAGCTCCTGCGCCCCACCCGCACTGAACCACCAGCCCCCCTGCTGAAAGAGAAATCTGCTATTGTGTCTCAGGCCTGCCCTAGCTCCTACTCACATGCCCCCACCCCTGGCCACACCTTTACTACCCTGCTATCTAACAGCTAAGACAGCAACCTGAAGTGCCCCAGGACACAGAAGCTGTCTGCTTCCCCCAACCCTCTCCCAAAATCTCCTTCTCCC
>PVKE010017051.1:0-31233 GCA_004027555.1 Craseonycteris thonglongyai
GAGGTCATTTAACTGTGTCTGGGTACTTTGCCAGCATTGAGTGAGCTCTCTGAGTGTCTTGATTAATGCAGCCCTGAATTCTGTTTCACTTAGATTTGATTCCAAGTGTGCAAGGTCCTTTACTAAAGACTGCTCCTGATCTTCTGGAGGGGCTTTGGATTCTGAGGTGTGCATTGTGTTTGATGTGGTTCTTTTTGCTATAGGCATGGGTCTGTTTTCTCTCTGGGGGGTTTGCCTATCAGATGGGCTTCTCTTTATTTTTTCTTTTGGGCTCAGTTGTGGGAGAAGGAGATTTTGGGAGAGGGTTGGGGGAAGCAGACAGCTTTTGTGTCCTGGGGCACTTCAGATTGCTGTCTTAGCTGTTAGATAGCAGGGTAGTAAAGGTGTGGCCAGGGGTGGGGTCATGTGAGTAGGAGCTAGGGCGGGCCTGAGACACAATAGTAGATTCCTCTTTCAGCAGGGGGGCTGGTGGTTCATTGAGGGCGGGATGCAGGAGCTCTGGTCTTTCTCTCCTCCACCTGGCTGTCCCTTCTTCATTCCTATCTGTAAGCCATGCCCGCAGGGCAGCACTTGGTTGGGCTGGGGCTTGGCAGAGGCCCTGGTCGGCCGGGCAGTCTCGCGCGCTGGCAATGACACCGTGGCGACCCAGTGGGCAGCCCAGTTCCACGCGTGGGCTGCAACGACCCAGAGGCCTGGTGGGCAGGACGCCAAAAGCCCAGTTGCACACTCGCGAGCAGGCAGCAGTGCTGCAGCGGCCCGGTGGACATGGCGCCGAAAGCCAGTCTTGCACGCCGGCGCTGGGGGGGCCTGTTGGGAAGGGCGCCAAAAGCCCTATAGTGTTCTGGCGAACAGGCAGCGGTGCCGCGGTGGCCTGGTGGGCGGGGCGCCAAAAGCCCAGGTGCGTGCACGCAGCGATGTGCAGCGTCCCAGTGGGCGGGGCACCGAACGCCCAGTTGCGCACTTGCGCGCTGGCAGCGGTGCCGCAGTGGCCTGGTGAGCGGGACACCAAAAGCCCAATTGTGCACTGGCAAGCAAGCAGCAGTGTCGTGGTGGCCCGGTGGGCGGGGCGCCGAAAGCCCAGTTGCACACTGGCAGCGATGCTGCAGCGGCCTGGTGTGCGGGGCGCCGAAAGCCCGTGTGCGTGCATGCAGCGGTGCCACAGCAGCCCAGTGGGCGAGGCGCCAAAAGCCCTGTGCGCACAGGCTGTAGCTCGGGCAGCAGCCGCTCTATGCTCCCGGCTCTGTTGAGACCGCCGGATTCACTTTAAGCACGTCCAATGCAGCTATGCCCACTCAAACCCCAGCCCTCACTCCAAGAGCCCTGTCCTCAGAAGGCGCTCCCTCACAGTCAATCTCCTCCGTAAATCAGGGGTGCTGAGCTGTTGTGGGCTGGTGCCCTGCTCTCACCCCGCCCGCCGGGAAGTGCATCCGCCCTGCTCCACAGTCCCTGTTCCATTTTAAGCTCTGTGATCAGATTAGCGCACTTCGTGCAGTTCCTTGAGTTCGGATGTTAAATTGTCCACAGTCTTGTGGGGATTCCACGCTCCCTAGGTCTCGGCTTCTAGCCCGCCCTCTATCCAGCTCCACTTTGACCATAGTCCCCCAATCCCCCTTTGTTTTTGCCAGCCCCGTGCCGCGCTCTGAGTCTCTGTCCTTGAACCGCTGCTTCCCTTTCCCTCTCCCGCTCTCCCCTTTTTTCTCTAACCTTTGTGTGTTGTTCTGCGTTGTGTGGTCCTCTTAGTTGAGGTTTCTTCTCAGGGTTTCCCCTGTGGATTCCCCTCTGTTCACAAGGCCCTTCCCAGGTAGTTATCGGTGTTCTCCTCTCATGCCGCCATCTGATCTCCCATTTTTTTCTAATTTACATAAATTTCATTCAAATAGAAAGTCTTTTGACAGGTGAACCCCTTTTTGTCATTGAGAAATTCTGCAACTTCCTACCCACACCATAGCAGCTACAGGATCTCTTTTCCACTTACCATGTCCAGTGGTCCTTGTACACATTCATTCAGGCCTTGAACCTAAGTTCTCATCCATGGTTACCACAAAAGTGTCAGCACTAACTGTGATTATTTAAATGTTCATACAAACTGTTGGCTTTCTTCTGAACTAACTTTAAGCTAATAGGTACTGGATTTGTTAATTATCCAGCCACAATTTTAAAGTTTTTGCACTCACTGCTTTTCCTCTTTTCTTATTGTTGATTACATTGGCACACTTTCTGTATGTGATACATTTTGCTCTTTGTTGGGTACATTCTTGGAGTTGAACAATTGGCCTCAAATCCATGTGCAACATTGCAGCATTTTCACTTCCCTTGACATTTTTCTCTCCTTTCTGTTATAATCTTTCGACACTCACTGCCTGATTAGAAACATGTATGTACATCTCAGAACTGAGCACAAATATATTAATAGCGAACATGCCATTCGCTGGTGTTAAGCATCAGTCATTTGAATGTCACTTTATTATTATCTAATGCCAACTGTTAATATTTAACATTTTTATTTAGATTAATTTTTAAAAGCCGTTCCTAAACATTAATATTTTTGAAATTGTGGTTTTGAATTGCTAGTTGTAGTTACAGTTTTTCCTATATTGTTTAAACACAAATAATAAAATGAAACATTTTTGCTCTTATTCTACTTAAAATTCTCTCCCAAGCTGCCTTTAAAATTTGTACAGTACTTTGGAAAGCACTGCCATAAGCTGATAAATAAGGACATTACCATCAAGTAATGTCATTTGAAGTTGGCAATCTTTATTCCAGAGACTTCTTTAAAGTTTGTGAACAGTGAGCCTTTTGTTTCTTTTCAGAAAAACCCTCTAAGTACTATGCATGTTTTAAATAGGTATTCCAAAAGTAGGAACATTATAATTAATCTGGTGTTTACTTATTTGTATTAATATGGATTGAGGATAATTGTATAAAATTGTTTTATTGAGAGAAATCCATGTTATAAGCAAACATGAGGATGTTAGATTATCTGCCCTTTCTTAAAACAAGCTTGCTGAGCTCTTATTCTATTTCTTTGGATAATGATACAGTATTAATTTGTGTTTAAATTATTTTTCTTTTAGGGGGTTACTATTGTTAAACCAATAGTTTATGGTAATGTTGCTCGATATTTTGGAAAGAAGAGAGAAGAGGATGGGCATACCCATCAGTGGACAGTATATGTAAAACCATATAGAAATGAGGTAGGCTCTGTTTTCTCTTATAACTTTTTTGAAGCTACGGTTTGTTTTGCTTGAAGATAAATTGTAATATTATTTTATAGTGACTTTCTGATTATGCAGTTGATCCTTTTTAAAAATGTTACCACCCAAAAAAGTTGAAAGAAAGCAAGAGCTGTCATCTTCATATAATTGTTCAGTAGAAACCAATTTTTTCAAATTTGTTTTCTAACTAAAATTAAGTTATAGTAACAAGAACTGTGATTATGCTATAAACATAGTGCATCTTCCAATCACCATGTCTTAAGTTAGTCTAGTATTTAATCAGGTGTTTCAGGAACAGTAGTTAATTTTTTTTTTTTTTAAATATTTTCTTATTTATTTTTTTAATTGTTTTTTGACAGAGAGAGAGAGATAGAGAGAGAGAACTGAACTGGGGGAGCTCCCAGTTCAGCACATGGTTCCGCACAGGCCGGGGCCAGGATTCGATCTTCAGTCCCCAGTGCTGCAAAGTGAGCGCTTAACCCACTGAGCCATCCCGGCTTCCCCTTTGTAGTTAATTTTTAAGTGATAATTTGGTAATAAGACCATCAGAGAAAATGAAAGACAAAGTTGCTGTATGATCTCTCTGCTGGTAATTTTGTTTTGTTGCTAAATCTCTAATGCCTGATATGCAGCCAGAACATAGTAAGTACAAGGTCTGAAAACTGAGATCATGAACTTACCACTGTGCACTTATGTTGGCAGCACTGTACAAACAATTCGGTAAGGTTTCATAACCTTGGTATATTAGTGCCTCACAACAATGTTCAGGTCAACATGTGGTGTCTTGCTGAGTGGCTTTCAAACGTTGTTGCAGGGATGCTGGGATAGCTCAGTGGGTTGAACTCTAGTCTTACAGCCCCAGGGTCCAAGGATCAAATTCTGGCCCTAGCCCGTGAAGACCCATGTGCTGAACTGGGTGGGGTATGCTTCCCATGTGCGAGGCCCCCAGTTGGGTTCTTGCCCGAGCGAGCTCCCATGTGGGAGGCCCCCAGCCCAGTTCCCTCCCTGCACGACCCTGTGCCCACCTGTTTGGAATGAAACTATATCAAAAACTAATGACACAGCTATGGAGACTGCTCTGCGCCCTTCCCCTTCTTTTTTTGTCTCTCCCTGTCTCTGTGAAAACAATACCATAAATCTTAAAAAAAAAAAAAAAATATATATATATATATATATATATATATATATATATAGTTATTGCATGTTTTTGTGTGCCATCACAAGAATGTTGGAACTTGAATTAGAGCAACAAACATTAAATTTTTTGTTAAACTTGGTAAGAGTAGAAGTGAAATCAGGGACATGCTAGTCCGAGATTATGGGGATAATGCCAGGAAGAAAATGGCAGTGTACAAATGATTTTAACGTTTTTCTGAGGGGAGAGAAAGTGTCACTGATGAAGAGAAGTCAGAGTGGCCAGTAATAAGCAGAACTGATGAAAGCATTGCAAAAATTTGTCTAATTGTGTGTCAAAATGGTCACTGACTGTGAGAAGCATAACAGACCAAGTAAATATCGAGAGAGAAACAGGAAAATCTTCACTGAAAATCTTGGCATGAGAAAGGTGTGTACGGAAATGGCCTGAACGAACTCACTGATGAACAAAAGCAAAGGAGAGTTGCAGTTTGCAAAGATCTTTTAGAGAGACAAAATGGTGTTTTGGGCCATATTATCACTGGTGATGAAACATGGGTGTACCAATACAACCCTGAAACAAAGTGCCCAAGTGCACAATGGAAGTCAGCCAATTCTCCATGACCAAAACATTCCATCAGTATAAATCAAGAGTCAAAATGATGTTGCTAACCTTTTTTGATGTCAGAGGGATGGTTCATTATGAATTTGTACCAACTAGACAGTCAACCAAGTTGACTATTTGGAAGTGCTGAAAAGGCGACATGAAAAATTAGACAAAAATGACCTAACTTTTCACCAACTACTCATGGCTCTTGCATCACAACAATGCACCAACTCACACAGCACTGTCTGTAAGGAGTTTTTAGCCAGTAAAGAAATAACTGTATTGGAACACCCTCCATACTCACCTAATATGGGCCCCAGTAACTTTTTTCTTTACCTAAAGACACAGGAAATACTGAAGGGAAGACATTTGGATGACATTAAGGACATCAAGGGTAGTACAAGGACAGCTCTGATGTCCACTCCAAAATTGCTTTGAAGGATGGACTAGGCACTAGAGTCAGTATATAGCTTCCCAAGGTGAGTCACTTCAAAGGTGACCATAGTGATACTCAGCAGTGAGGTATATAGATAGCATTATTTCTAGGATGTGTTCTCGAACTTAATTGTCATACTGTAGTTAACGAATACTTATTGAGTGAATAAACTGTTCCTATATTTAAACCCTTCAAAGTCCACACCAAAACTTGTATATGAATGTTTGTAATGGCATTATTCATAAGTCAAAAAAATGGAAACAACCCAGATGTCTGTCAACTGATGAATTAAAGTGGTATACACAAGTAATGGAATATTATTAGGCAATAAAAAGAAATAATGTATTGATACATCCTACTACCACATGGAGAAATTTAGAAACATGGTAAGAGAAAGAAGTCAGACACAAAAGGCTATGTATATTGTATGATCCATTTTTATGAAATGTCTGGAATAAGCAAATCCATAGACACAGAAAAGAGATTAGTGGATGCTGCTGAATAAGAGGAAGAGGGAATGAGCAGTGAATGCTAAGGTAAAGAGTTTCTTTCTTTGTGATAAAAATGTTTTAAAATTGACTATGGTAGTGGTTATACAAGTTTGTGAATACACCAAACACCAATGGAATGGTACACTTTATATAGGTGAATTTTGTGGTATGTGACTATCTTAGTAAAACTATTATTTATTAATAAAAAAGAACAAAACGGGATGCCAGCATAGCTCAGAGGTTGTGGTCTTTCCTCTCAGTTGCGAAGTCCAGGGTTTGATTCCTGGCCCCGGCCCATGCAACCCGCTATGTGCTGAACTGCAACGCAGCTGGTAACTGCTGGGATGGCTGAACGGCAAAGGTTCTTGCCTCCAATGCATGAAGCCCCATTCAGTTTCTGCCCTGCCTGGCCCCACATCCACCTGTGTGGAATGAAACCATGTCACAGCTAATGATGTACAACTATGGAGACTGCTTTGGGCCTTCCCCTCTTCTCGCTCACTTTCCCTCCATCTCTCCCACCTGTCTCAAAAACAAAATTAAAAACACAACAACAAAAACTTTCAATGACTACCTATTGCACTCATGATAAAGGTAAAACTATCATATTTAGAAGACATATCATGATCTTCCCTATTGTATCTCTGCAGCATTATACCTTGTTTGTGTTAGCCTCATAATTTCCTTATACCTACATTCTACCAATATTAAATTACTCTCAATTTTGCAAAGGAACACTCTTAAGCATCTTTATTTCTTCCTACCTGCTCTATCCTTACTATTCCTTAGGTCTTCCAGTGTATTTCCTTCCCCACCCCCACCCCCCCGCCCAGTGTATTTTCTTTGGAATTACCACTTTCTTGATCTCCCAGAGACTATTAGGTACCCCTCCTGTGGTCTTGTACCTCATGCCCTCATAACTCAGATTACACTGAAATGCTGATTTTCTTGTCTGCCCCCTACTTCACAGGGAGATCCTGAGGGCAAGACTGTTATTAAACATTATGGTATCTGGTACCCAATATTGGTAGGCGTGTATGTTTATAGAAAAAAATGAATGCAAGTATTTCCAAAAGAGTCTTCAAAGATGCTTATGAAAATCTGCCTCAGAATAAATTTCACAGTATAATGTTAAATGATGAAAGCAGATATTATTATATCATTGCTGTATGATTCCAGTTTTAAAATTTATATATATACCAAGCACATAAAAAATTCCTGAAAGCAAATAAAAAGATTAAACATTACCGTTGAGTGCAGCTTACTCTGTTCTGTGTTTTCCTATTTTTCTATAATGAATTTTTTTTTTTAAACCACATTCACTAGTAGAATCCCTTTTACATGCCAGAACTAATAAATATGCTCCTGTGCTTCAAAATATTGGGTTGGCCAAAAATAACTGCATTTTATGCTAATATCAATAAAGGCACTGATTGAATCCAGTAGACATTTAATGACATGAGAGATTGCTAAGAATCTTAACATGGAAATTGAATGTTGAAAACCATTTAAAACAACTGGGATATATTAGTAAGCTCAAGATTTGGGTATCACATGAAGTCAAATTTATTTCACGAAGCACGTTAACATCTGTGGTTCACTCTTGAAACGTGAAGAAATTGATCCATTTTTGAAACGTAACCAACAAAGATGGATTATACAACAATGTCAAACATAAAAGATTGTGGAGCAAACATGATAAACCTGCTCAAAGCACTTTAAAAGCAGATATTCATAAGGTGACCAACCATCCCCTTTTAGGGAGGACAGTCCTCTTGGAAGTTCTGTCCTCCCTCGAAAAGTGTCCTCCTAGATGCCCTCCTTTTTGACTTGTGTTCAGTTTTTATCCACAGAACTACGAGACATTAAAATAGATGACAATTGTCTATTTGAAGAAATTAGAAAACATTTATTTAAATTCTGAAAAATTGGTCGAGTGGGAAAATGAACATGTTGAAGTTGATAAAAGATGGGTGGAAATATTCAGCCATTTCAAAAATACACATATACCATATGAAAATTTACTTCTTCTAGTCCAATTTACATTGTGTTGCCCTGGCACTAACGCAGCAGTTAAAAGGGTATTTTCAATTGCTAATGATTTTTGGACAACTGAAAAATCAAGACTGAATGTTGATACTCTAGTTGCAGCACTTGCTTTGAAATTCAATATGAAAAATAGTTCTTGTACGGATATTTCTAATATTTTGTTAGAAAATGACACATTAACAAAAAATATTCAATCGAAAAATATTCATATTTAAATAATAATCATAATACGCCTGCATTATCTACTTACTATATTATAATGCTTTCTGTTATTGTTGCAAAGAATAAATTTTTTTACTTGCAATATTTGTTTCTTTATTTATGTCCTCCTTTTCATTGGAAAAAAGTTGGTCACCTTAATATTCATCAAAGAAAGGTTATGTTATCAATTTGGTGAGATTTCAAAGGTATTGTGTTTTTGAGCTGCTTCCCAGGAACCAAGCTATTAATTCAGGTACTGTCAATTGGATAAGTTAAATGATGCCATCAAACAAAAAAGTCAGAATTGGTGAATCACAAAGGTGATAATGTTAGACCACATTTGTTTGGTCAAATATCAATAGTTGTTGGAGCTCAGATGGGATTTGTTACCACACCCACCATATTCTCCAGACATTGCACCATCAAACTACCATTTGTTTTGTTCTTTACAAAACACCTTAAATGGTTAATTGTTTACCTTTAATAAAGATATCAAATCGTCCTTGGTACAGTTTTTTGCCAAAAAAAGTAGAATATTTTTTGAGTGTGGAATCATGAAGTTGCCTGAAAGATGACAAAAGATAATTGAACAAAATGGATAATACATTGTTGAATAAAGTTTTTGTTTTCCATAAAGATACCACCTTTCCTTTACTTACAAGAAATCACAATTACTTTTTGGCCAACCCAAAAAATTAACAAAGGAGGAGTTTTATATCCAACAGTTTTAGTACCGTATTTTCCGGCGTATAAGACGACCGGGAGTATAAGACAACCCCCTAATTTTACAGTTAAAACATAGGTTTAGGCCTATATTCGCTGTATAAGACTACCTCCCACTTCCAAGGCTGTAGTCTTATACAGCGAATATAGGCCTAAACCTATGTTTTAACTGTAAAATTAGGGGGTCGTCTTATACGCCCGGTCGTCTTATATGCCGGAAAATTCGGTAATAGTTTGCTTAGTTTAGTTGACTTTAGCTTTATGTAAATAATTTTGTTCTTTGAAGTTGCTTAATTTTTAGATTTGCTTTGGTTTATATAGTTATTTGTATAAAACTAGAAGTGTTGTATTGTTTTTATGGAAACAATTGATTTACTAGAGTATTATCTATAGATATATACATAATTTGCAAAACAAGTGAATGGATGGTGTACATTTCTATACATTATGAATTATGAAAATTCAGCACAGGCTGCCTTGTTTAAAATATTAAATCTCAGATATAACTCATGTGTTCTTAGAAAATTAGATTACATAGTATTTGAAGGTAAGTGTATTTTCTAGAATTAGGTATAAAGGGGCATCAAATATATGGTGATGGAAAGAGAACTAACTCTGGGTGTTGCACATAATGCAACACATAGGTGTTGTAATGTAGAATTGTACACCTGGAACCTGTGTAATTTTTACCAACCAATGTCACCCCAATAAATTTAACAATTTAAATAAATAATAAACAAATAAATAAAAATAAAATTATGTGCTTAGTGTATTTCCCTCTTAGTTTTTTTATGTAGAGGGCTGAACTAATTAATTCCTCTGTATTTTAGGATATGTCAGCATATGTGAAGAAAATCCAGTTTAAGTTACATGAAAGCTATGGCAATCCTTTAAGAGGTATAGTACAGTTTTTTGATTCATAATATACAAATTTAAAAAGAACTAGGAAACTGTACAATAATTTACAATTATTATTTTTTTCCCTCTTCAGTTGTTACTAAGCCTCCATATGAAATTACTGAAACAGGATGGGGTGAATTTGAAATAATCATCAAAATATTTTTTATTGATCCTAATGAAAGACCTGTGAGTAATGGTAATTTTTACCAATATAAAATAGACTTTTTTAGTTGTGAAAGTGTAACAGTACTTAATGAAGAGCTTGTTTTATGTTGACATTTTTATTCAGATATACTTTATGTAAAGTAATAGCATGTTATATCTTGCCATAAGTTAAGATTTTTTCATCTTTAATGAAGAGCCTTCCAAAACTTTTATTTTTCAATATAGAAAGGAGGAACACAATGTGAACATTTATTGGAAAAAAACTATGGAAATCATGATTACTATAGCAAAACATTTTTTAAATTTATTAGTATCATTTGGTTATTAGTACCGTATTTTCCGGCGTATAAGACGACCCCCTAATTTTACAGTTAAAACATAGGTTTAGGCCTATATTCGCTGTATAAGACTACAGCCTCGGAAGTGGGGGGTAGTCTTATACAGCGAATATAGGCCTAAACCTATGTTTTAACTGTGAAATTAGGGGGTCGTCTTATACGCCCGGTCGTCTTATACGCCGGAAAATACGGTAATAAACAAGTCAAGTCCAAATGCTGCTTAAAATGAGAATATTCAGTTTTTTATAGTTAAAAGCGCTAGAAACGCTTTTGCTTTTTCAGGCTGCCATCAGTACTAGCAGCTTTACTTTATATCTTACTCATCTTATTCATGAATCCTTATTTATAACCAGTGACTTTTTCATCTTTTGATCTCTTATTATCAGATTGTTGCTTGAAAATGTAAGGAAAAGTTCCCTTAAAGCTTTCACTTTTATCCTTCAACAGCTTTGTGAGATTGGTGATATCCTCATTATAAATATGAGAATAGATCAGAGATCAAGTCACATGATTAATTGTAGCAGAGCTGTATACCCCACAGTCTTTCCACTACTCTTTCTTTTGACTAAAACCATAAACTTGTTGGGTCACAACTCAGTTATGGCTCATTTCACATTCATGTGCCTTTAACATTAATCTCCATTAATTTTCATCATGAGGGATTCAGTTCATTTCTTTAGCACCAAACAGGTATACTGTAAGTATTAGGTTACATTTTCAAAACTGTATGTGCTTTTAAAGAAGTTGAGTATCACCTAAGCCAGTGGTTCAAAGAACTACCAGTAGTTTCTACCAGGTGCATCAGAAGGATCTGATGTGTTTTTAAAAAAATTAAAACTCTTGGGCCCCTTCCCCAGGAGAGTGTGATTCAGTAGGTTTGAGAAGGGCCAGCACCCCAGGTGATTTTGAGGCACAGTAAGATTTAGGCCCCCATTGACCTAGGCCATATGCTTTTAGGTAGGAATTCCCTTAGGTCAGGCTTGCCCAAACCATGGCAAACCGTGGCTTTGAATATAGCTCAATTCGTAAACTTTCTGAAAACATTCTGAGATTTATTTATTTATTTTTTCAACTTTATTTTTTTTAAAGCTTATCAGCTGTCATTAGTGTTAGTGTATTTTATATGTGGCCCAAGACAGTTCTTCCCATGTGACCCAGGGGAAGACAAAAGGTTGGACACCCCAAACTAGGCTATCTCTCAAATAAGAATCTCCTGTGGACCTGCTATCTTTAGTATGGAGACTATTGACTTTTAAAAGATATCATTAAGTGAAACATCCTGTTCAAGTTTGGGGTAGTTCTAGTTTGTTTTGTTACTTTTTTAAGATTTACTTTATTGTTTTTGACGGAGAGACAGAGAAAGAGAGACAGAAAGAAGGGGGAGGGCCCAGAGCAGTCTCCATAGTTGTACATTATCAGTTTTCGACAGTTTCATTCCACTCAGATGGGTGGGGGCTGCACAGGGTGGGAACCTGGGCCAGGGCCTCCTACATGGGAGGGATGCCCCTGCGAGCTGGGGGCCAAACCGGGGGCCTCCCACTTGGGAAACTCGCTCTGGCAAAAACCAAACCAGCATATGAGCCCACATGGGCCCGGGACTAGGATTCGATCCTCGGACCGTGGGGCTGATCCTCAACCCACTGAGCCATCCCTGCATCCCTAGGGGTAGTTCTAGTTTTAAGAAACCTCTTATTTTAAGCTTCCTTTATCTTTTTATTGATAATTATTTGTACATTAGTTTTCTCCTGAATAAATATCTGTAGCTCATTTAAATGTTATAAGGTTTCTATATCTTCTACCATTCTTTTAAACATTTATTATTTATTTATTTTTAATTGTTTTTTGACAGAGAGAGAGAGATAGATACAGAGACAGAGAAAGAACTGAACTGGGGGAGCTCCCAGCTCAGTACCTGGTTCCGCACAGGCCGGGGCCGGGATTCAATCCTCGGTCCCCGGCACTGCAAAGTGAGCACTCAACCCACTGAGCCATCCTGGCTTCCCCTACCATTCTTTTAGAATACTCTCACAAACATTATATTCTGTTTGGCAAGAAATTATTAAGTGTACATTATTTGTAAGCTACTGTTCAAAAATCTTTATGCAAAGATAAACCACTGCTCCTATCCTTAATGAAAATAGTTTACGAGGGAAAATAGAGCACAGACTTCAGCAGATACTGAGAAAGAGGGAGAATGAGAAGTTGATAATATTACTAGAGCAGAAGCTTTTTTTAACTGAGTAAGGTTGCTTTGAATTCATTTTTGTTTTGAGAATGTGAGGCCTTACCTCTCTCTCCTCTCATTTGTTGCCTCTCCTCCACCCCCAGTTGAAAAAAACATCTCTGAAAGAAATCTTTATATCATGTAAACTATTTTGAGACAGCTTTCAAAGTCCACTCTTAGAAAAGGAAGACAATATGACCTTTTGTACTTCTTATTGAATAGGTTTTCATATACATAGATCTACATAGGCCTGAACTTCATTCCCTAAAAACTATTATAGTGTTCTTTTAGAACGATGAAACCAGGGATGCCGGATGGCTCAGCTGGTGGAGTGCTTGTCTTGTAGCCTCTGGGTTCAAGGATCAAATCCCAGCCCCCGCCCAGTAGGGACTCATGCTGAAGTAGGTTGTGCCCCCCACTTCGGTTCTCATGGGAGCTGAGCTTCCTATGTGGGAGGCCCCCAGCCCAGTTCCTGCCCTGCACAGCCCCACACCCACCTGTGGAATAAAACCATGTAGAAAACTAATGACGTGCAACCACGGAGACTGCCCTGGGCCCTCCCCCTTCTGTCTGTGTCTCTGTCTTTCTCTGTCAAAAACAACAAAAATAAATCTTTAGAATAATGAAACCATTATATAATACTTTTTCAGTAGTTTGCTCTTACAGAAAATAAGTCATTTGAAGCTTTACTTAAAATATAAAAGAAGGGATTCCGGGATAGCTCAGCAGTTGAATGCTTGACTTACAATCCTGAGATCCAGAGTTTGATTCCTGGCCCTGACCCATGTAAACCCATATGCTGAACTGTGGAGAAACTGGTGACTGCCAGGATGGCTTGGTGGAGAAGGTTCTTACCTCCCATGCGGAAGCCCCTGCCTCCCCCGCCCCCACACCATTCAGTTCCTGCCCCACACAGCCCCACATCCACCTGTGTGGAATGAAACCATGTCATAACTAATGGTGTACAACTATGGAGATTGCTTTGGGCTTGTGCGTGCTCTCTTTCTCTCTCTCTCCTCTCAAACAATAAAACAAATCTTAAAATTATATATATATATGAAAGACTTGAGTAACTTGTGATTTACTTCTATTACCCAGTATCCTATTATAGGTCAAGCTACTGTAAAAGAAATGGTTGTTTCAAAAACCCAAATGCTAAAATTGTGTTTTTATGCCAGGGAATATCAGTGGGGAACATAAAGCATTTTTGTTGCTCTAAGAATCTTTAAACACTGTTTAAAGTTGGAGATAATCTGTATTGAAATTTTTCGTTGCCTATATCTGTATGAGTTGTTTAACCCACTTAGTGCTACTTTTTGCCAGCAGTACTAGTGAGAAATGCAAAGGGTAATTTAATAAAATGTATCACCTTAGGAAAAAAAAATGTTATAAAGTTATTGTTTTAGATATCCATATGCGGTTTTTTTAGTTTTACATAAATTGAATTAGTTAATAATAATACTATTCTTTGATATTGTCTGAAAAAAAGAAATGTACTGGTAATTAATTCAGTCATACATCATACAAGAAAAAAATGTAAGTTACAGTGCTTTTAACTATGGTCTACGTACTTTTTGCCCAAGATGCAAAAGCCTGTCGCACTAAAAGGGTTAAATTTAGGGAAGGACAGTTTTATGATGTAGTTTTAAATTTTCCTTAAATTATAAAAGTCAGACATACACATGCTTTTAAAAGTTTTTAAAAATAAAAAGTACAAGTCTTTTGTATTAGTTTCCTATGGCTCCCATAACAAAGTACCTAACACAAACTGAGCAGCTATAGGCAACAGAAATTTATTCTTTGGAAGCCAGGATGGCAGTTAAGCACTCGTTTAGCAGGGGGACTGAGGATGAAATCCCGGCTCCAGCCCATGTGGACTCATTTGCTGAACTGGGGTGTGCTTCCTATGTAGGAAGCCTCCAGTTTGGTTCTTGCCTCCCTCCTCCCCACTCCCCCCACCTCCACCCTGGTTGGGCCCCTGGCTCGAGGGGTTGTGCCTTCCATTTGGGAGGCCCCAGCCCAGTTCCCACCCTGCACAGCCTGCCCACCTGTTTGGAACAAAACCATGTCAAAAACTGATGACGTACAACTATGGAGACTGCTCTGCCCGCCTCCCCCCCCCCACCCGCACTCTTTTCTCTGTCTCCCTCTGTCTCTGTCAAAAACAATAAAATAAATCTTTTAAAAAAAAGAAAGAAAGAAACTTATTCTTGCAGTTCTGAAAGTTAGAAGCCCAAAATGAAGGTGTTGGCTGTGCTCTATTGACAGCCTCTAGGAGAGACTCCTTTCTTGCTTCTTCTATTCCTGGAAGCCCCAGGCACTCTTTGGCTGTGGCAATATAGCTTCATTGTTTTTCTCCATTGTCACATGGCCTTCTCTCCCTCTGTCTTGCATTTTTTGTTATGAGGATACTAGGGCCCACCCTAAAGACTTCATTTAACTTGATTACATCAGCAAAGACCCTATTTCCAAGTAAGGTCACATTCACAGGTACTAAGGACTGGGATTTCCAACATGTCTTTTGGGGGAACACAATTCAACCCTTAACATCTTTTTCCCCATCTCTGGCCCTTTCTCCAGGAAAACCAGTTACTGTTTTTGAGTTCATCTATAAATTGCTCCCATGCATCTCATGTATTTAAATCTCTATTTGAATTTTTCAATTTTAGTTAGTGCCTGTCAACTCCTAATAATGACAAATGACCCCCTTTTTTTTTTTTTTTTATTAAGTTTCTTTTTACATTTTGCTGGAAGAATTTTTTTTTTTTTTTTAAAGATGGTGCTTTATTTTACATATATTTTTATTTATTTTTGACAGAGAGAGAGAGAGAGAGATACAGAGAGAGAGAGAGAGAGAGAGATACAGAGAGAGATACAGAGATACAGAGAGAGAACTGAACTGGGGGAGCTCCCAGTTCAGCGTATGGTTCCGCACGGGCAGGGGCTGGGATTTGATCCTCGGTCCCTGGCGCTGCAAAGTGAGTGCTTAACCCACTGAGCCATCCCGGCTTCCCCAAGAATTTTTTCATAAAGGGTTCCTGAGAAACTTTTAGAGCCATTGCTATCTGAAAATATCTGTGTTTTTATTTCATACTTGATTGTTTGGGTGAAAAATTCTAGATTCCACAGTAGGATATACTTGCTCTCTTGTCAATGAGTGAAGGGAGAAGAAAGGAAGGCTAAACAGGCCCAGCTACTCCTCAGCATTCTTGATTTCTATACCTAGCAATTTTGAGCTTGGAACCTCTCTGGGGCGTCATTGGGAGCAATGGTTCCCACCTCTGATGCAGTTCAGGTTGTGGATTTCCATGTTGTAGTTCATCCATGTTGTCTCACCTGTTTTCTATCTGTTCCAGAAATTTGTCCAATTACCTATTTTAAATATGGCATATGATTGATATATGTACCTTATAAGGATTCTAGTGAAATGTTGGGAAATTCTTTAAGGCCTCTGAATTGGTTTCTACAACTTCAACATGAACTTTCATGGTTGTCAGCTAGGTTTTATTTTGCTCAAGTAATCACATATTGTGCTACAAAACTTTTCTTCTAATGCCTGTTTTTAAGTACAGGGTCCAGCAGAAATAACACCCCTTTTTAAGTTTCCCAGCTCATAAAAAAGGAAAGTTACTTCTGCTGTACCCTGTATTTCAAAGACATGTTGCTCTTGCCAAACTGAAATTATCACTGACTGTTTGTTACTTATATAATAATTCTACAGATCACCAGAGAAATTACCTTTTTTTCCCAAAGATTTATTTTATTGGTTTTGACAGAGACAGAGAGAGAGAAGAGGGAAAGCCCAGAGCAGTCTCCATAGTTGTACATCATCAGTTTTCGACATGGTTTCATTCCACACAGGTGGGCAGGGAGGTGGGGGGGGGGGGTTGGGGGGGCGCACAGGGCTAGAACTAGCTGGGGGCCTCCCACATGGGAAGCACACCCCAGTTCAGTATATGGGTCCACATGGACTTGGGCCATGATTCAATCCTTGGTCTCCAGGGCTACAAAGTGAGTGCTTACCCCACTGAGCCATCCCGGTCTCCCCCAGAGAAATTACCTTGCCTTCACTGAGCATTTTAGTATTAGTCATTCCTTTTGAAAGTAGCAAATCTTTTTTCCTTTCACAATAAAATTTTAAACTTTTATCTTTATAGAATAACTGTCACAATTAATCTAATTTTACTTGTATAAGTGAAAGAAGTTATATCTTAGTTATTTCCCAGTTTAATTTCCATAGCTGTATCTTACATTATTTTTATATATAGTCACTCTCTAGAAATGCTTTGTAACAGGTCTTTATTTAACCTCTTCAAAACATTCATGTTTAGTAGATAAGGATGGATGGTAAAACCTAATAGGAAAATAAAAATACACAGAGTTTGGGTAATTTGCCACAGTAAGTTGTAGTTGAGACAAGATCCTGAATTTGATATGTTTACTAATTCTGGTCTCTAAGTCAGTTATAGAAATGACAGTGTCTCACAATGATGATGGTGACCATTGCACAGACATGATGTCTCTTTATTTCACAGGTAACCCTGTATCATTTATTAAAGCTGTTTCAATCAGACACCAATGCAATGCTAGGAAAAAAGACAGTGGTTTCAGAGTTTTATGATGAAATGGTAAGAAGATTTTATAATGAGTTTTAAAAGCATTTTAAATTGTAGGACTTTGAAGTTACGGGGCTTCTTTTTCATTCTATCCCATTAGATATTTCAAGACCCAACGGCAATGATGCAGCAGTTATTAACAACATCTCGTCAGCTAACATTAGGAGCCTATAAGCATGAAACAGAATGTAAGTGCCTTTTTTTGTTTTTTTGTTTTTTTGACAGAGAGAGACAGAGAGAAGCGGGAGGGCCCAGAGAGTCTCCATAGTTCTACATCATCAGTTTTCGACATGGTTTTCTACACAGGTGTTCTGGGGATCATGTAAGGTGGGAACCAGGCCGGGGGCCTCCCACATGAGAGGCTCGCCCTGGCAAGAACCATACTGGGGTCCTCCAACGTGGGAAGCACACCCCAGTTTAGCATATGGGTCTACATGGGCTGGGGCCAGGATTTGATCCTTGGACCCCAGGGCTGCAAAGCGAGTGCTCAGCCCACTAAGCTATACTGGCATCCTCCTTTTTTTTTTTTAATACAAAATACCTTTCAGTTTATTCTTTATCGTGGGGGAATACCCCCTATGGACATAGATAACAGGTTCTGGTTCCTTAATTTGTTTTTTTGTTTTTTTTAAAGAACAACTCATTTTTTCATCATTTTACTGTTTATACTATAGTCACATTTAAATTGGCAAAATTGCTCTCATGACAATGGCCTCTCTGTGAAGTAAAATAAGTGAAGATTCATACAGCTTGAGCAAACAAGTACCACAGTAACAAACGAATGGGTGCAGTTATCTCAGACAACAGTGCCAAGGTGTGTGAGTGGGTAGGAACAAAGGGAACCATGTGTTGGCCTGACATCACTGCTGCTTCCTAAGGGGAATTTCCTAATACACTTGATAAGCTGATCACTTATAACACAGATGTAAATAGAATAGGGTTACACTTTTGCAAGTTCTGGAAGTTCCTGGGCAGGTTCTATGAATTTCATCTGTGATAAATGGTTGCTAAATTATGATTATGCAAAGGTAATCCCATATATGGATACCCTAGGAAATTTTATATCCAGTGAAATTCTTGGGCCCAAAACAAATAGCTACACATACCAAACCTACACACTGTGAACTAAAATGGTGCTATGCTAGGGCTTCTGAAAGAAACAGAGCAGGAAAATTATTCAAACAGAAGATTCTCATCCTTCTCTTTAGCTGACGATTGATTAGCAGGCTTCATCACCTCTCCAGCTGCCCTCTGTTGCTCTAACTCCTGAGTTTTTTTTTTAAAGATTTATTTTACTGTTTTTGATAGAGACAGAGAGAAGGGGGAGGGCCCAGAGCAGTCTTCACAGCTGTACGTCATCAGTTCTTGACGTGGTTTCATTCCACACAGGTGGGTAGGGGGCCACACAGGACAGAAACCAGGCCAGGGATCTCCCACATGGAAGGCACACCCCCTTCGAGCTGGGGGTAAACTTGGGTCCTCCCACATGGGAAGCTTACCCCAGTGAGAACCCAACTGGGAGCCACACCCCCGTCTAGCACATGGGTCCATATGGAACTAGGCTGGGACTTGATCCTCAGACCCCAGGGCTTCAAAGCAAGGGCTTAACCCACTGAGCCATCCCCACGTCCCCCAATTTTTTTTTCTAATGCTACATATAGGTAAAATTTTCAGGATTTAAAAAAACAAGCTATGTATTACTAACAGGGGTCTCCAAACTACGGCCCGCAGGCCGGATGCAGCCCGCGAGGCCCTCTCATCCAGCCCGTGGAGACCTTTTTATCTGAATAAAATAATATTAAATAAGTAATTTAAAACAACATCTATGTTTTGATTCTTTTTTTTATTTGGACCTCGAGTGTGTAGTCAGCCCCCAAACTGCTGTTTGATAGTTAATGCGGCCAGCGGGCTAAAAAGTTTGGAGACCCCTGCTATAGAACAAGGAAGAGAATATTTAAATTGTTCCCAAAGTAGACCTATTTTTAAAAAGGTAAAAAAGCCTCTCACAGTCTCTGAAATACTATTTGTCTTTTATTCCCTTTTTACATTTAAGCATAGCTTTTCATTAATCTTGCTTAACCTGTCACTTAGTCATTTTCTTTTTACTAGTCTTTACTAACAAAATCTGTGTGAAGAACCTTACAGAACATAATTATTCTTTTGTGTACTATGAACTAGTTTATCTCTATTTTAAAGGTATGTCATTTTACATAAGTTCACATTAATACTAAGGTGGGGAATACCAGAATGCCACATTGATAATCAGCCATGTTATATTTTCCCTCCAAGCTGACATGGTCTCAATACCCAACATATCACTCCATGTAGCTACTGCCCATCATTTGCAATTAGCATATAAAATGAAACCTATTTCCCATCCCTGTGTTAACATTTATGTCACCATTTATTCAGTTGTTCAGTAAAATGGTCTTTTATTCATTTGACTACAGTATATATTGAGCAGCAGTTATATGCCAGGCACTGTTCTTGGTTCTGAGGCTAGAGCAATGTCCTACCCAGACAAAATGCCCTGCCCTCATGGAGCTTACATTCTAGTGGGAGGCAGACAGATTTTAAATAAATAGAACAATAAAGTGTAAAGTGATTATGTAGCATGGACAAAAAAATAAAGGAGGGGAGAGAGCACCTTTGATGGGAGGAAATGGTTAGAGTTTTAAGTATCAGGTTAGAGAGGATTCTAGGATGGCTCAGCGGGTTAAGCCCTAGCTTTGCAGCTGTGGAGTCTAGAGATCAAGTCCTGGTCCCTGTCTGTGCGGTCCCATATGCTGAACTGGGGCATGCTTCCCATGTGGGAGGCCCCCAGTTTGGTTCCCGCCCTGCACAGACCCTACATCTACCTGTGAGGATTGAAACTTAAGTTGAAACTGATGATATATGGCTATGGACTCTGCTCTGGGCCCTCCCCCTTCTCTGTCAAACAATAAAATAAATCTTTAAGGTGTGTGTGTGTGTATCAGGTTACAGAATGCTTCTTGAGATTACGGCATTTGAGCGAATACCTAAAGGACTAAGAAAGTGAGCCTTGGGGCTATCTGAGGGAAGAATATTATTTGTAGAGGGAGCAGCAAGGGCAAAAGCCCTGAGGTAAGAATATGCCTGGCATACCTAAGGAACAGCAAGTAAGCCAGTGTGACCAGAGTAGAGTGAACATGGGAACAAGAAATGGGAGGTGAGGTCAGAGAAGTTAACAGGGGACCAGATCATATAGGGACTTTTGCGTAACTGAGCCCTTTAATTATTAAACTGAAGGACATAGGAAGTCATTTGTGGGTTTTGAGCAGAAGAGTGACAGTGTAAGACTAACATTTTAAAAAGATTACCGTAGTTATCCTGGCTGCTGTCTTGAGAATGGACTATAAAGCAGAAAGGAAAGGAAGGCTGTTCCAACAATGTAGATGTGATCGAATGGTGGGTGGTACCAGAGTGATAGCAATGGAGGTGGTGAGAAGAGTTGAGGATGATAGCTTCAGTAGGATTTGCTGATGGTTTGAGTGATAAGATGTAAGAGGAGATGAATAAAGATTGACTCTTATTGAACCTGAGGAACCAAAAAATTGTCGTTGCTTTTTTATAGAGAAGGGGGCGTCTGAGAGAGGTTGCCTTTTTATAGAGATGGGGAAGTCTGAGAGAGGCAGACTTTTGGAGAAAGATTAGGAGTACAATTTGGGACATGTTGGGTGTGGGACGCTTGTTAAGATATGTAAGTGAGGAGGCCAGTATAGCTCAGCAGGTTGAGCACTTGCCTTGCAAGTGTGCGGTACAGGGATGGAATCCCAGCCCCAACCTGTGCAAACACGTATGCTGAACTGCAGCACAACTGGTAACCTCTAGGATAGCAGTGAAGGTTCTCACCTCCCATGCAGTAGGCCCCCAGTTTGGTTCCTGCCCTGCACGGCCCCACATCCACCTGAAACTATGCCACAATTAATGATGTACAACTATGGAGACTGCTCTGGGCCCTACCCCCTTCTCTCTGTTTCTCCTCTCAAACAATAAAATAAATCTTTAAAAAAAAAAGGATATGTAAGTGGTGATGTTGAGAAGGGAATTGCCCCCAAAAGTCTGATAATTCAAGGAGAGATTAGTTTGAAGGTAAAAATTTGGAAATTAATACAGAGATGGAGCTAAAGATTTATTTTATTTTTATTGTTTTTGGCAGAGAGACAGAGACAGAGAGAAGGGGGAGGGCTCAGAACAGTCTCCATAGCTGCACATCATCGGTTTTTCCACATAGTTTTATTCCACAGGTGGGCGCGGGGCTGCACAGGGCAGGAACTGGGCTGGGGTCTTCACCCTAGTGAGAACCGAACTGGGGGCACTCCCCAGTTCAGCATATGGGTCCGCATGGGCCGGAGAAAGGATTCGATCCTTGGTCTCCGGTGCTGCAAAGTGAGCGCCTAACCCACTGAGCCATGCCGGCTTCCCAGAGATGGATTTATAAATTGTGAGACACCATATTATCAAAGGAGTGAGTGAAGATAGAAAAAAAGATCCAAGGACTGAGCCATGAGCACTGCAACATAGAGATTAAGGAGATGACCAGCAAAGGAGATTAAGAAAAAACAGTGAGTGTGGAGGAAGTAAAAAACAGGTGCCTATAATGTCCTAAAGCCAACTGCAGAAAGCTTGTTAAAGCCATTAGCTGTGTCCAATAAGCTGATAGGTCAAGTTAGATGAGGGCCAAGAAATGGGCTATAATAGGAGCAGTTGAAAGAGAACAGTAAGAACAGAAGGTAGTTGAAATGGATCAAGAGAGAATGAAATGAGAGAAATTGGAGATAGGCACTATGGACACTTCTGTCTTGGAACTTGCAATGAGTGGTAGCAGAAGCAGGATGTGGGGTCTAGAGGATAATGTTTTCAGGGGGAAATAAACCAGTATATTTGCAGGCTGAAAGAAGTAACCCAGTAAAAGAAGGGGTGGGAGATGAGAATGCTATTTAACCGTTATTGGTTTATAGTAGGGCTGTTTGTATTTTTATGAAACCCATGATGAGAAGAAGTTGTAAGATCTGAATACTAATTCTAATTTTGCCACTTGGTAGTCTTAAAATTTTAAATCATACCTATTTAAAATTTTTATGCTTTACTTTCTGCATCTGCAAAAATGGCCTACTTTGTTGTGAACATAAAACATATATTTGATCACTTTGAAAATGTAAAAAAAGTACCTCATATGCTATTTTAATTTGTTATTGAACATTTCCTCTCCATAGATCTTTCTCCCATACCATGAAATGTAACCAATTCGTAGAAAAAACTTCCAGTGACCACTTTTTTTGTGTTTTCCCATCATTTGTTTATGGATAATAAATATAAATAATATTTAATAAAAAGGCTTCTCTATAAATGTATTTCTACATGTTAAAGCTTATATTTGGAGCTGTATAACCTTGGGAAGTTTTTATCAATAAATTACATATTTTGTATTATCTTCATTTTATTTTCTTAGCAATAGCAAATTAGTAAGGAAGGAAAAGGTAATTCCTGAAGTGGTACTGGCACAGTTGATAAGCTGTTAAGAGGAAAACTTAATTTAAATCATTACTTCATAGCACTTACCAAAATAAATTCCAGTTTAATATAAAGATAGTTAAATGTTGTTGCTTTGTTAAGTCAATCAACTTATTTTAAAAATTAGAGAAATGGTGATGCCAGGATAGTTCAACAGGTTGAGCCCTTGCCTTGCATCTGTGAAGTCCGGGGATTGAATCCTGGATCCAGCCCATGAAAACCCACATGCTGAAATCCAGCCCAACTAGTAATTGTCAGGATGGTGGCAAAGGTTCTCCCGTCCCATTCTGGAGGTCCCCCAATTTGTTTCCCACCCTACGCATCCCCAAATACACTGTGTGGAATGAAACCATGCCACAACTAATGATGTACAACTAAGGAGACTGCTCTGGGCCCTCCTCCCTTCTCTCTCTCTCTTTTTCTCTTTTACCTCAAAAACAATAATATAAATCCTTTTTTATTTTTTAATTAGAGAAATGACTGTTCTGACTAGGGAAGACTTTAAATTTGAGGTGTTAGAAGAAATCACAGTAAATTTTTAAAAATATTTAACTTCTGTATTTCAAAAAGGCAAAGCAATACATTTGCAGAAAATATGGCAAATTGGGTAATACCTTAATACTAAAATGGAAAACAAAATAGAAAAATTTTAAACTTCAGTTAATAAATAGACAAAAGGATGAAAGAAGAGATCACTAGTAAATAAAGGGAAAATATTTAGCTCTGTTAGTAATTGTAAAAATACAAACCAAACAATAATAGGTGGCCATATTTGTATTAAATTAGCAAAGGAATCTTTAATAGTTGTACTTAGTAAGGATATAGTAAACCTTGCATTCTCGTGAATTGCATGTATGGGTATAAATTGCTTTAGCCTTTTAGGAAAGCAATTTGGGAATATTAATCAAAGGCCTAAAATAAGATTACCGTATACACTTTTACTAATTTAAGGGCATTATACTTGGTATTTGGTAATAATAAGATACCAGATTTATTGAGTGGTTACTATTTGTACTCTTTTAAATCTGTGCATGTATAAAATCTAAATCTATATTAGGTAGTCATTTAGAAAAGGAAACAGGCACTGGGAGGTCAAGGAACTTGCGTGTGTTAACGTAGCTAATTAACATTAGAGCCGGGATACAGTCCTCAGCACTTAGACTCTGAACACTTAGTCATATTTTTGATAGAGTAATACTCAGCATAGAGGTTGGTCATTATGAAGCATATTAAAAGTTTATAAAGGTATTTATGCTGCTAAACTCATGAAAATTTACTTAAGCACTAATGATCTAGCCTTTAATGGTAATAATTGCTTCTATAAGGAATAATTAAAATGATAGTGAACACTTAATGAGAGTTTACTGTGTGTTAGACAAGCACTTTACATTTCTTAATTTATTGAATACCATAATAACCATAGGAAGAAAATAGTATTAGTCCCTTTTTATAAGTTAAGACCCTAGGCAGGGCATAGACTTGATAACTTGCCACAAATCAGAGCCAGGATTTAAACCTAGAGTCTGTACTCTTAACCAATAAGCTATTCTGTCTCTGTAAAAGGGTTACAGTCTATTTCAAGCAATAAGTTATATTGGCTATTGGCTCTGCAAAAATAGTTCTTCTTCGGATTGATTTAACTCTTAAGTTGAGGCTTCATTTGGAAATTTAAAGGAGAAATGTTTCTTTTTTATATAAGCATTTAATATATAGAAAGCAGAAAACTGGAACAAGCTAAAAGAAGTTTTACAATGTTTTCCCCTGGTATCTCATTGCTAATTAACCTAGGTCTTTTTTCAAATCTTATGATTTATCAAAAATAAAGTATAACTAGAAGACAAGGAATAACAAGTGCTGGAGAGGCTGTGGAGAAAAAGGAACCCTCATGCACTGCTGGTGGGAATGTAAATTGGTACAACCACTATGGAAGGCAGTGTGGAGGTATCTACTTGAAAAATTAGAAAACATTTATTTGTAAAGACACATGTACCCCTGTGTTCACTGCAGCATTATTTACAGTGACCAGGACATGGAAACAACCATCAAAGGAAATCTGTCCTTTAATAGATAATTGGATCAGAAGATGTATGTGTGTATGTGTACACACATGTGCGTATGTATGTACATACAATGGAATACTACTCAGTCATAGGAAAAAATGAAAAATAAAGTAACTAAATCAATAAGAATCCTTATCTACAATGAATACCGGTACTGTTCTTCTGACAAATGAGTTAAATTTGATTTCCCTGACTAGATTTAAAACTGTTACAATCATACAAGATTCCAGGGCCTGCTATACCTACTTTATTTACCTAATCTTTAAAACTTAGTTCACATTTTACTATTACCAAGACGTCTTTCTTGACACACACCTTTTCCCCTTGGTATGAATCCAGTCTGCCGTCATGTCTCCTGTGATTATCTCATGGCAGTACTGCATTTTTCTTTCTCATCTGTCTCCTACTTCTATAACCCAAAGTGCCTTCCACTCAGGATATTCATATGTTTTTTAATTGATATGGAGAGAGGGAAGAAGGGATAAAAATTTGGCATAGTGAAAAGCACTGTAAGCAAAGTCTAAAGATTTTGTGTCAATCCATGAAGAAATATTCTACTCATAACACAAATGACTAGTTTCTTCAATATATAAAGAGCTCCTTTCTACACATCAGTAAGAACACCCAGTAACCAATAACTAAAAAGTGTCTATACAGCAGAGGAAACCATCAACAAAATGAAAAGGGAACCTACTAAATGGGAGAAAATATTTGAAAATCATACTGAAAAGATGCTAATGTCCAAAATATATAAGTAACTTACAACTCAGTAGCAAAAAAAAAAAAGCAAATGAAAACTGGACAGAAGATCTGAATAGACATTTTTCCAAAGAAGACATACAGATAGCCAAGAGGTACATGAAAAGATGCTCAACATCAGTAATCATCAGGGAAATGCAAATCAAAAAATAAGGTATTACCTCACATCTGTCAGAATGGTTGTATCAATAAGCGTTGGCAAGGATACGGGGAAAAGGGAATCCTCATGCAATATTGGTGGATTGTAAATAGATGCAGCCACTATGGGAAACACTATGGAGGTTCCTCAAAAAATTAAAAATAGAACTACCATATGATTCAGCAATTCTACTTCTGGGTATGTATCTGAAGAAAATGAAAGCACTAATTTGAAAAGATGTATGTACCTCCATGTTCACTGCAGCGTTATTTAGTATAGCCAAGATATGGGAGCAACCTAAGTGTCCATTGATGGACAAATGGATAGAGAAGGTATGGTATCTACATGGAATACTATTCAGCTGTAAAAAAAGAAAAAGAATGAAATTTTGGCATTTGTGACAACATGGATGGGTCTTGAAGGAATTATGCTAAGCGAAATAAGTCAGATAGGGAAAAACAAATACCATATGATCTCACTTATATGTAGAATTAACAACAACAACAACAACAAAACAAGCTCATAGATACAGATAACAGATTGGTGGTTGCCAGGGGGTGAGGGGTGGACAAAATGGGTACAGGAGTCAAAAGGTACAAACTTTTTATTTGATAAAAGTAAAAACAATTTTACAAATAAAAGCAATGAAAGAACTTAAAAAGAGATATAGAGATTTTTTGGGCAATGTATTTACATGCGCTATAAAGTGTATCACACAAAGGAAGTGACCAGCAAGCAAAATAAAACATTGCATGTTTTCAGTATGCTTTACGTATACATACAGTCTTCCCTTGGTATCCATAGGGTATTGGTTCCAGGACACCCTTCAGATACCATAATCCATTGATACTCAAGTTCCTTATATAAAATTATGTAGTGTAATATTTATATATAACCTGTGCATATCCTCCTGTACACTTTTAAGTCATAAGGTTACTTATAATACCTAATACAATGTAAATGCTGTGTAAATAGTTGTTATTCTAATACTGTTTAGGAAATAAGAAAAAGTTTGTACATGCAATCATCATAGGCCTAACCATGTAGTACACATTAGCAACAACATAACATTTTTTCCCCAGTATTTTCCATCTATAGATGCAGAACCTGTGGATATGTAGGGCCAACTATATTGCTAAATCCTGAGAAATACAAAGTTTTAACTATAGATGGGATTGAGGGAGACTTATAAATATCAGTGTTGAACTAATAAGGAGTCAAGGGTGTGTTTGAACTCAAGTCTTTCTGATTTCAAAGGCTTTTTTTTGTTTTTTCCATCAAACCATGCTGCTTCTAATTAGGAATCATTCTATGATAGCAAGAAGTACAGCTGTGTTTTACTAGTCGTCATCAGCAATTACCAGAAATGTCTACAAGGTGGAAATGTTGGATGAAAATAGGAATTTTTCTTTGTAAAACATGCTACACTATCCAAGTGGAATATTTAAATAGATATATCTTATTTTGCATTACTGATAATTTCTTTAGAGACTTATTTTTTACTGTTTTTGACAGAGAGAAGGGGGAGGGCCCAGAGCAGTCTGCATAGTTGTATGTCTTCAGTTTTCCCTATAGTTTCACTCCACAGGTGGATGCAGGGCTGCACAAGCCAGAAACTGGGCTGGGGGCCTCCCACATGGGCAGCACACCCCAGTTCATCAGATGGGTCCGTACAGGCTGGGGACAACATACAATCCTCAGACCCCGGGGCTGCAAGATGAGTGCTCAACCCACTGAGCCATCCCGGCATCTCCAATATTTTCTTTAGTAATTTTTTATGCAGCCAGCTAAAATATTTTAAATGTCATTTAATGTTTTTCTGTGATAGTAGTAAATGTGGCTTTTTATATATCAGATAGTATTCTAGACACATATATATGAAATCTCGATAAGTAATATGAGGTGTTTGCTATTATAGAATTCATTTTAGAAATGAGGAAATGAACATACAGATAATAAATAACTTACTTGGAGTGGCGCAGCTAATGAATGGTGGACCTGTAATTCAAACCTAGACCATTACTGCTATCTTCTGAAAAAAAATGATATGGATTGGTTTTACCAGTGTGATTTGGTTTATGTAAGTTTTACCTATGTATATATGAGAATACTGTATACTAGTGTTCTTATTAACTGGATTTTTCTTGGGTTGTATGCCCCCTTATTTTCAAATTAATATGTATATGGAGAAAAACAAGAATATTATATCTTAAAATCTTAACTATGATTTAAATATTAGGGGCCAAAATTTCATACTTAGTTACAGAAAACATCTCAGATCCTCTTTTGAGAGTTCATACTTTCTTATCCACACCCTTGTGTTTTAACGTTATATACCTTAAGTTGTCCAGATTTCATTATGGAAACATTGACCTCAGGAAATGCCTTATTTATTACTCTATGACATATCTTAGCTATGTAAGAAAAATGAAGTACTTCAGTAAAAGTGTATGTTTTCCTTAGTTGCAGAACTTGAAGTGAAAACCAGAGAAAAATTAGAAGCTGCGAAAAAAAAAACAAGTTTTGAAATTGCAGAGCTTAAGGAGAGATTAAAAGCAAGTCGTGAAACTATAAATTGTTTAAAAAATGAAATCAGGAAACTTGAAGAAGATGATCAGACAAAAGAAATATAAAGTTCTGAAGAGATCTCCATACTAAGCTAACCTGAAAATAAGGTGGACTTTGAAGGAGAAATGGACTACAAATGCTGTGATGTTTCTTAGAGGAACTGCATGTATAGTTGTTGGCCATAGATTTCTCAGCAATGTGGTCAAAGTATTTATACTTTTCAAGCAAGTTTTAATGTGAGATATCTGTATATAATAAAAATGAATGCTGTATAGGCATTTTATCAACCCATTTTAGGGTAATTCTGTGATGGTAAGCACAATTTAAAATTTTTATTGCATTGTATGTATGGCTTATCCTTTTGACAGGTATCAAAAATTTATTATAAAGTATAACTTGCATAAATTTTGTAATTTCCTGCTAGTTAGAATTAGTGGTAAAATTAATGTGTATATTTTATTTCTTAAGTTGTTACCTGCCCTCATCCTTATTCTTTTGTATCTAATGTGCTCAGTACCCAGTAAATACTCAGTAGTAGTTTACTGATTTGTTTCTGCCTCGTGATGTTTCTTCCTTTTTGAAGCACCTGGAGCTCTCATTATGATTAATGTATCACCATCACATAGTTCTTATTGGTACCCATTGTAGCCTACAGAACTCTTTAATGGCAAAGATCATATCTTAAGTATTGTTCTGCCTAACTACCACAGTGTCATTAGTTTTCACATAAAAACCTTCCTGTGTGTTCCAAAGACACATAGGAAGCAGCTGTGTATCAGCTTCACACACGACCCCTAATTTCTCTGTGGTTTTCTCTTCAGCCTCTCCTGCTCGGATCCACATGGTGAACCTCTACTTAGGGACACATCTATTATAATTTGACATTCAGGAGTACTTACCATATTTTCCCATGTGTAAGATGCCCCCATGTATAAGGTGACCCCTACTTTTCTAACCCAACATTAAGAAGTCGATATATGGGTTACTGGTGTGTATAAGACAACTCCCAATTTTTAGTCTAACAATTTTTGGAAATAGTGCCATCTTATACACAGAACAATATTATAGTCTTTAAGACCGTGTTGACTGAGACATCTTGGCAACCTGGGAACAACAATAGATAGAAAAATTTTTTGGAAAACATGTAACATTAACATAAGTTGCAAAGCTCCTAAAAATGGCAACCATGCTGCAACAACATTTATGGACCAAAGGGTATGCTAAGTAAAATAAGTCAGGGAAAGACATACCATATGATTTTACTTATGTATAATCTAAAAAGCAAACTCATAGATGTGGAAAACAAACTGATGTTTCTGAGATGAGAGGTGGAATGGGGTTGGGGGAGAAAGGTGACTGGATTAAGTACAAATTAGAAAATAGTGTCACAGGGATGTAAACTACAGATTAGGGAATATAGTCAATAATGTAATAACTATATATGGTATCATGGGTGCAAGACTTATTGGAGGGATCACTATAAATTATATAAATGTCTAACCACTATGCTGTACAGCTGAAGCTAATATAATGTTGAATGTCAACAGTAAATGAAAAGTATATTTTTATAAAATGGCAACTATGCCTAATGCAGGGATTCTTATTCTCTGTACTCATAACTAGCCACTGTAGCACTTTAAGACACTTTTTGCCATGGTAGATTGGTAACTTTTTACCTTGTTGCTTTATTTTTTAAGTTGTAGCATTTATCAGCATTGTGGAGGCTGCGTAAAGGTCTCTAGTCTGAATTTTCTACCAGGGGCCCTCTGGGGATGAGAGGTAGCACTTCTAATTGTGACAGGCATCATTCAGCTTTCTTTTACTACCTCTTACCCCAATGCCTAGACTCGAGTATAGGGTAGGGCCTAGAGGGTGAATCAGAAAAACGAATGGAAAAAGAGTATCATTCTACTTGAGGAATTCTTTTTTTATTTGTTTTGTTTTTTTTTGTTTTTTTTGTTTATTTATTTGTTTATTTTTTTATTGTTAAATTTAATGGGGTGACATTGGTTGGTAACAATCAGACAGTTTCCCAATGGACAACTCCACATCACATCACCCATGCATCGCATTATGTGCCCAGCTCCCAGAATCAGGTCCCCCTCCAACCCGATATATCTGGTGCCCACTCCCCCCCTCCCCACACAATGCTCCCTCCCCCTTCTCCCCCTCCTCCCTCCTCTCCAGGTAAACACCAAACCATTGAGTGTGTCCATAATGCTGGTGCCCTCTCCCACCTCCCCTCCCTCTCGCCCTCCCCCCTCCTCCCCTTCCCTCAGGCAATCAAGTTATTGGGTGTGTCCATAGGTCTCTGTGTCTTTCTAACTTTCAGTTTTATATTCCACCTATAAGTGAGGTCATATGTTTCCGGATTTTCATTCTGACTTATTTCACTTAATAAGATAGTCTCTCGGTCCATCCATGTTGCCAGAAATGACTGTATTTCATCATTTCTTATCGCTGAGTAGTATTCCATTGTGTAAATGTACCACATCTTCTTTATCCAGTCATCTGTCGAAGGGCATTTTGGTTGTTTCCATGTTCTGGCCACTGTGAACAGTGCTGCGATGAACATGCGGGTACAAACATCTTTAAAGATTAAGGTGTTCAGGTTTTTTGGGTAGATGCCCAGTAGAGGGATGGCTGGGTCATATGGTAATTCCATTCGTAATTTTTTGAGGAATCTCCACACAGCCTTCCATAGTGGTTGTACCAGTTTACATTCCCACCAGCAATGTATGAGGGTTCCTTTTTGTCCACAGCCTCTTGTTATCCCTTGTCTTGTTGATGATAGCCATTCTAACAGGTGTAAGATGGTATCTCATTGTGGTTTTTATTTGCATCTCCCTAATTGATAGTGAAGTGGAGCATTTTTTCATATATCTGTTGGCCATATGTATGTCTTCCTGAGAGAAGTGTCTGTTAAGGTCATCTGCCCATTTTTTAACTGGATTGCTTGTTTTTTTCTTGTTGAGTTGTACAAGTTCTTTGTATATTTTTGATATTAGCCCCTTATCAGAGGCATTGTTTGCAAATATTTTCTCCCAGTTGGTTGGTTGCCTCTTTGCTT
>PVKE010017052.1:0-31226 GCA_004027555.1 Craseonycteris thonglongyai
TCTCTCTCTCTCTCTCTCTCTCTCTCTCTCTCTCTCTCTCTCTGTCAAAAATAAAAATAAATAAATAAAAATATTTAAAAAAAAAAAAAAAAAAAAAGTGGCAAGAATCAGCGAGGACCTTGACTCGGGGTGGACTCTCCAGCTCCTCCTACGTATCCGGGAAAGAGCAACCCTACCAGCAGTGGGATTGCGGGCGTCTAGGCTCTCTGGTTGGGCCTGATTGTGGCCGGTCCCCGCTCCCAGCTCCCCGCGGGGAACAATCTCCCCACTGTTCCTGCAGGAACCGGTGCCAGCTGTCAGCCGCTCCCGGTGCCAGGGTCGGATCGGGTGACCTGCGGGCGTGCGCCGGACCGCGGGGCTGGCCTCGGGGCTGAAGGAGGACCCGCCCCGGCCCCGCCCGGGCCCGGCCCGCCAGTCGGCCAGGGCGCCCAACTCCTACGCTCGGCTGCGCCCCGCGCCTCCTGCAGCCGCCGGCCCCGCTCGCCCGCGCTCGCGCCCCTCCACGCGCCGCAACCATGTGTCCCCGAAGAGCCAGGGCACCGGCGCTGCGCCTGCTCGCGCTGGGCGTGCTGCTGTGGCCAGCGGCCAACTCGTGGGACCTCACGATCCTGCACACCAACGATGTGCACAGCCGGCTGGAACAGACCAGCGAGGATTCCAGCAAGTGCGTGAACGCCGGCCGCTGCGTGGGCGGCGTGGCCCGGCTCCGCACTCAAGTGCAGCAGATCCGCCGCGCCGAGCCCCACGTGCTGCTGCTGGACGCCGGCGACCAGTACCAGGGCACCATCTGGTTCACCGTGTACAAGGGCGCCGAGGTGGCGCACTTCATGAACGCGCTGGGCTACGATGCCATGGTAGGTCGGCGGCTAGCCCGGGCGGCTCTGGGACGCGGGGGAGGAGTCGGGACCCAGAGAGAAGCCTGGCTGGCGAAGAAGCGGCTGGCACGGCAGGAGAGGCAAGCCTAGGACGGGGAGAGATTTGGGGAGAAAGTGAGACCAAGGCCACGGTGCTGAAGGGATGCACCCACAGAGGTCTCTTGGATGATGCCTCTTAAACGTACTGTTGTTGAGCTTCCACTATGAGATGGAGTATTTCTAGGAGCGGAACCTAGTCCTGCCTATGAGGGGGTTCAGCTGGGGTGCGTGAGAGCGTTGGCAACTCTCCAGTGCCAGGAGCCCAAGTACACCCATCATGCATCTCTCATTTACGGCTCGGTTGATCGAAGATTGCTTTACCTCAATTTTATTGGAAGAGAAATTCAGAGTCAAAGCGGTTGAGTACATTATCCAGGCCACCAGCTCCAAAAGACGGAGACAGTAAGTGTGTACCGGTATTCCAGGTCCCTTTAGCCCAGGAGTTTGCCCTTGACTAAACTCACACAGCCTTGGGTAAGATTCTCAGCTCAGCTACCTCCTGTGTGCACATTTACTCTCTGTGCATGAGTTTCAGCCTCTGTAAAATGGGGATAATAATTGTATCTACCTCACAGCGTTGCCCGCCACATAGGCTGGCCTCTAGGAATGTTAGTTCTTATTCTTTAAGAAAAGAAAGAAACTTCCAGAGAGGACCACAATATTGAAAACAATGGGGTTTCAAAGCATATCAGTACAGTCAGTTTGGCAGCTGAGATTTAGAAAGAGTTCAACTTAAAAGACAAGGACCTAGGAGATGCCAGGATAGCTCAGCAGTCTTGAGTTAGGTTTCTAAGAGAAAGAAGAAATGCATCCTTGTTTAACTTTGGGGTGGGGGTGGGGGACAAATATATATATATACACACACACACACGTGCCTACATACACATATATATATATACACATATACATGTATATATACATATGCATATGTATGTATGTATATGTACATATACAATATGCCAGTTATTCATACTTACGTAAATAAAATAAATCTTTCTATTATAAATCCTTCAGTCACCATTAGAGGCACTATTAAAAAATAACATGCTTTGTTGGCTAAGCTGCCAAGATTTTAAAAGGTAGTAGGACCGGCATCCTTCTCACATTATCTTAAAACAGACTTTATTTTTAGAGCAGTTTTAGGTTTGAAGCAAAATTCAGCAGTAGGTACAGAGAGAGAGTTCCCATTTTCCTTCTCAGACCACACATGCATGGTCTCCCCTACTGTCAGCATCTGCTACAGGACTGGTACCCTAGTTATACTCAATGAGATACATTAGCACATTATTAGCACCCAAAGTCCATACTCTACATTAGGATTCACTCTTGGTATTATATATTCTATCGTTTAAAAAAGTGCATACTTATATCCACTATTACAGTATTATACAGAGTAATTTCACTGCCCTGAAAATCTTCTGTGCTCCACCTATTCATGCCTCCTTCCCTACTAACTCATGGCAACCACTGATTCTTCTGTCTCCATAGTTTTGTTTTCCCCAGCATGTCATATAGTTGGAATTACACAGTATGTAGCCTTTTCAAATTAGCTTCTTTCACTTAGTAATATGCATTAATGTTTCCTCTGTTCGTGTCATGATTTCATAATTCATTTCTTTTTAGCACTCAATATTACATTATCTGAATGTATCACAATTTATCCATTTACCTACTGAAGGACATCTTGCTTATTTCCAAGTTTTGGCAATTCTGAATAAACCTTCTCTAAAGGTCTATATAAAGGTTTTTATGTAAACATAAGTTGCTGACTTACTTGGGTAAATACCAAGTAATGACATTGCTGGATCATATGGTAAGAGTGTGTTTATTTTTGTAAGAAACTGACAAACTATCTTCCAAAATGACTATACCATTTTGCATTCCCACCAGCAATGAGTGAGAGTTTGTGTTTCTACACATCCTTGTCAGCATTTGCTGTTGGCAAGAGTCTAGATTTTGGCCATTTGAATAAGTGTGTAGTGCTATCATTGTTATTTAAATGTATGTTGATTAATGATGTTGAGCATCTTTTCTTGTGCCTATTGGTCATCTGTATGTCTTCTTTGGAAAAATGTCTATTCAGGGATGCCAGGATAGCTCAGCATCTGAGCACTTGCTTCATAATCGCAAGGTTCGAGGTTCGGTTCCTGGCCCCAGTCCGTACAAACTCACATGCTGAACTGTGTCACAACTGCTAACCACAGGGATGGCACAGGGGCGAAGGTTCTCGCCTCCCATGTGGGAGGCCCCCAGTTTGTTTCCCGCCACATGCGGTCCCACATCCACCTGCGTGGAATGAAACCATGTCACAATTAATGATGTACAACTATGGAGACTGCTCTGGGACCTCCCCACTTCTCTCTCTCTCTCTCTCTCTCTCTCTCTCTCTCTCTCTCACACACACACACACCCCTTCTCTCAAACAATAAAATAAACCTTAAAAAAATTTTTTTTTAAATAAAAAAAAGATGAGAAACTCATGCAAAAGTCTTAAGTCCGAGCTCCCAAATGCTCTGTTAAAAGTGATGCCTGATTTGCTGGCCTATCGCTTCTCGGCCTTTTGGCTAAATCAAGTGTATTCGTTGGCCTAAATTTTAGGAAAAGAGCAGCCAGGGATTACTCAGTAGTAAATAAGTAGAACCAAAACATATATATGGCTTGTTTTTAAATCAAACTACCACCCAAGTTTAACACTACATCCTAGAGTAAAGTATTCTGTAGAGAAACTGGGTACAAAGATCCTTAGAAGAGAGAACTGAACAAAGTCCAGGACAGTCTCGAAGTCCGCCTGTGTGGAAGGGAAGGAGAGGTGTGGTCCAGGCTGGGATATGGAGGGCTAACGATATACTCTGTATGAGAAGGGCACAGAGGTCAGCAAAGCACAATGCTGTTGTTTCCCCTCTGGAAACAAAGAAAGGAGGACAGGAAAAGATGATAAGAGAAAAGAGTTGTTTAGTTTCCTTTTCCCCCCACAAGAAAATTCATATTAGAGTAAAGAGAAGGGCCAAGAACAACTCTCCTTTCTGATTGCTGGTTTTAATGTTTTCAGGACTGCTCAAAGCAGCAGCAATTCCAAGGGAGCCCAAAGTCCAGGATGTATCTGGGGTCTCCCGAGCCTCTGGAGTCAGAAGAGACGTAGGTCTCAAGAACTCTGTGTGGTCTCTCAGTGTTGTTCTTTCCAGGGCTCCACCTGCCTGCTGCTTTGCACTCAGTAATGGCAGGATAAATATTTACTGAATGGGCTTGTTACCAGCCTATGTCTCCATTTCCACCCCTCCAAAAGGGAAAAATAAACTTTACATGACTTTGTTTTGATTTCATGAATAAACCACAAATTTGTAAACTTTTTGTGACACCCTTTTCTCCACAGTTGTGTAAGCTGCTTTTGATGTAAAAAGGAAAGAAAAGAAAAGAATTCCTACTGTAGTTTTCTCTGACAGTGTTTTCCTCTTTAAGTCAAATTGAGCTCATGGTGTTAATTGTCTTATCAGGTGTTTACGACAGGACTCTGGATGCGGATGGAACCATTTACTGCAAGTTAAACAGCCCATCACCACCAGGAGCTTTTAGAATACTTTTTGTTGGGTGGAATTTTTTTCTTCTAAATTTCGCTCAACATGAGTATACTGGGCTTAAAGAAAACAGGCTACTTATATAGTTGGCAGGGTAGGGGGGGGAGGGGAGGAGCTCCCTGGTAAGGCTGGTTGATAGCCATGTTCCTCAGAACATCTCCTCTGGACTTACCTCTGCACAGGTTTGGAGTTTCACCAAACATGATTGGACCTGCATAAAATCCCAGTTTTCGTAATGCTTGAGCCTATGATAAAGCTCGGCCATATTCTTGTTTTACAGAGATTTTTCTCTGTCGTTTTGTTTATGTTATGCTATTCCTGGGGAATATATTAATGTTCTGCTCCAAAGGTTTCCCCACCCTACCCTCCTGCACCTCACATCTTGAATCTCAGGAAGCCGGAGATTCAGATCAGTGTGGGAAACAGTTGTGGATGGGCATCTACAGTTCTCTAAACACTGAACCTCATTGGAGGAGCTATGTTTAAGGACTTGAGGGTGTGGAAGGCAATAGAGAGGTTACTAGAATCTAACTGAACTCCAGGAGTTCCCTCCAGCAAGAGCCTCCAAGGAGGTATAGACTTTCTAGACTGGCTACACCCCAATGAGAGCTGCCAGAGCCATTTGGATAACAGGATGAGCCTGGAGACCCCTTAGACCCACCGCTACCCAGACAATTCCAGTGGGAGATCAAAAGCTACTAGTTGGTGCGGCTGTCTCAGTGGAGGCCTGGTTGTCCCCCGAGGCAGAGAGACAGCATGGACACCCTCACAGTATTATTTTCTCTGTTCCCTAACTGTAAAACAGGAGGAATAACCCCCACCCTGCCGTATAGGATTTTTGTGAACAATGCATGTGATGATGAATGCACAGATCCCCAGCTCTGTGAGTCACTAGCAAATTATCAAACCTGTGGGGGTTTGATAGCTGGTTGGTCAGGAGTGCAGGTGGGGATGCCAGGATAGCTCAGCAGGTTGAGCACTTGCCTTGCAACTGCGAGGTCCAGGGATCAAATCCCGGTCCCAGCCCATGCAGCCCCATGTTAGACTGTGGCACAACTGGTGACCATGGAGATGACAGTGAAGGTTCTCGCCGCCTATGCGGGAGGCTCTGGTTTGGTTCCGGCCCTCGTGATTCCACATCCACTTATGTGAAATGAAACCATGTCACAACTAATGATGTACAGCTATGGAGACTGCTCTGGGCCCTCCCCCCTTCTCTCTCTCTCCCTACTTTCTCTAAAACAATAAAATAAACCTTAAAAAAAAAAGTGCAGGTATACTGGCATCTGAAGTGGGGACAGCCTTGTGGGATTGAGTCAGTACCTTGTGATAGTCAGTGTCGGCATTGAGTTGAATTACTGGCCACCCACTCGGTGTCTGCAGAGAGTTGGAGAACTGGTTGAGGTGATCAAAAACTTCCCAGCAGCATACGGGACTCTGTTTTGGAAGATGAGCAGAAATGGGTGCGAGGGGGAAGACTCAGCAGAAGAGGCTGGGAGGAGAGGCAGGAAGCCAGTGTGGGTGTGAGATGCTAGACTGAACTGTTGGGACCTGGAAAGAAAGGCTGAATCTGGGGGAACCAGTTTCAGGGGAGCAGTATGACCTTGGTCTAAGAGGATGAACTCCTGGGTGACTGTCTGGGATCAAGTCCCCTCTCTGCCATTTAGAATCTATGGGCTGTGAGCAGGTTCTTTAATCTCATTAAGCCTCTATTTCTACATGTGTAAGGTGGGTATAATGGTATTCTTCGCCCGTAAATTGTGGAGTTTAAAGGAGATTATGCATGCCAAGTGCTTAGCACAGGGCCAGCTCACAGTAAAGGGCAGTAAGTGCTAGCTGTGCACACCTTCTGTTGCCAGGAGTGGCTCAGGAGAGGGTATAATCAAGAGATGACTAAGAAGGTTCAAGCCAGGGGCACCAGGAAAGTCAGCAGGCTTTGACACTACTACACAAGAGCGCAGTTCTGCTTAAGCTTGTGCCCTGACAGCTAAAGCCCGCTCTTTGCAGTACAGAGACGCAATCTAAAGGCTTTTTCAGGGCTTACTGGCCCCTATGCGGTGTGGCAGACAGGGGCAGTGGAAAGGAGTTTGGAGGGGACATCAGGACACGAGGTTCTACAGCTTGCTCTTCCAACTCATTAGCTATGCAAGTTTGGGCAGCAAACTCTTCATCTATAAGATGGGGGAATCGGAGAAGGTGGTCTGTTGCATGTCATTTCTCAATACCTCAGCCCCTGCCTAGCCCTCCCTCTGGCTTCTAATCTGCCAGCATAAGCCCCCGGGACTTAATTTTACACACAAGTCTGTTTGCTTAACAACTCGCTTATTTCTCCTTCACAGTTATTGTCATGGCAGCTCCTCCCTTCTGGAGAGATGGCTAGGTTCTTTGCCCCGGTACCTCCAGTTGGCCACTGTTTCCAGGCGAAAAAGATGCCAGGATTTTGGATGGAGTGTTACTCTATTAGTAATGGAAAATGGTGGCCAGAGAAATGGGAGGATCATGAGCCTAGCTAGATTCAGGCCTGTTGTCTGTGAGGCTCGTTTATTCAGTGAGCCCACAAATGTTCACTAAGCAGCACCATGTGCCAGGCTCAGTGGTTAAATGCTAAGGACGGTGAATAAGACCTGCTAGGGTGAAACTCACTGTTTAGATAGAGGGGGCAGTGCCCATTTGAGCCCTGCTTAATGACATAGAGAGGCTGGTTAAGACCTATCAAGGACTGGGGGATATGCGATCCAAAGCAAAATGACTGAAATTCATTACTTGTGCTTGGGGATTGTAGAGCTAAAGATCTGGTCTGCAGAAGACAGAACATCAGGTTCTCCTTATACTCATATACCACGTATTTCCAATGTGACAGTGGCCATGTTTCCTCTCCTCCCCAGAAAACTAATTACTAAGCAAAAACAAGTCACCTTATATTGAAGTGCCTATAAAGGAAATTTTTGCAAAGGAATATGATACTCTCCTATCAAGGAAACTCTCAGAATTACTTTATCTTCGATAATAAAGACGGGTTCAAAGAAGACAAGTTAGCAACGCTAGTTTAAGAAGCCTGAAAGAGATATCCCAGTGGCAAGGTTGGTAGTTATTTCTAGAGCTCAGACCTCAGAGTTGCAGGTGTCTGGGGGTTGTGGTTTCCTGAGCTTCAGCAGTTTGGCCCTGGGGCTGTGGTCACCGCCCTTCTGCTTCCTCTCTTCCTTCATGAGTCCACACAAGAGCTGGGCTGGGTCAGACTGACCTTATGCATGAGAAGGAGAAAGACAGCTTCTTAGCTCCTCTTGTCCTTGGTTTAGCGTCTGAAAATTGGAAAGAACCAAGCAAATCGGCAGCTCTCTGTATTTCACTCACAAATACATCTGAATGCTGTGTAAATTCCTTCATGACTATTTTCTTCAACCACATAACTAGAATTTAAAAATACTGTTGTTGTTTTTTTTAAAGATTTATTTATTGTTTTTGACAGAGAGAGAGATACAGAGTCAGAGAGGGGGGGTGGGGTGCAGAACAGTCTCCATAGTTGCACATCATTGGTTTTTCCACATAGTTTCATTCCACAGGTGGGAGTGGAGCTGCACAGGGCAGGAACTGGGCTGGGGTCTTGCCCCAATGAGAACTGAACTGGGGACACTCCCCAGTTCAGCACATGGGTCCGCATGGGCCGGGGCCGGTATTCGATCCTCGGTCCCCAGGGCTGCAAAGTGAGTACCTAACCCACTGAGCCATCCCGGCTTCCCCTAAAAATACTCTTGACACTTCTTTTCCCTCACTTGAGTAATACTTCTATATATACTCCAAACATTAGCTGGAGCTCTCTAGCCCCTCAAAGATCTAAGATGTGGTTAAACCTGCTTGGACCCCAATTAGTTGGGCAGTTAATTCTAAATGTAACATTGATGTGCATGGTTTGCTTGTACAGAGAGTTTGTAAATTTCTCCATCAGATATGGTAAGTATGAAATGCCATCTGTTCGGTACTTGTTTGTTTATTCATTCCACAAATATGGAAGCACAGGTGAGCTGGGTTGAGCCTAGGATCTTTTCTGCCATTCAGCCAGGTGCCTCATTCACCAGCCAGGGCTGATGTGCACTGGCCCAGCACCGGGGGGGGGGGGGGGGGGGGGGGGGGGGGGGGGGGGGGGATGGGGGGGTGGAATGCGCTCCAACACCGGAAGTGGTCCACAATGCCAGAAATGTATCAACCAAATCAAACATAATTTGTAATCTTCCCTTCCTAGGGTTGTTGTTGAGTGTCCCTGAGTAATTAACATCTGAGCCCTGTTGTGTAATAGACCAGGCTCTCCCTTAACCCTTAGATTAGAGGGTGGACTGCAACCCTTACTGGGCTGAGCTAGTTACTATGTGAATGACTGCCTAAATTCAAATGTTGCAAATTTCTGACACATGGCTTTTTGACATTATTATAGTTGGTATCTGTTGATTAAAAGATTCTTTTCTTATGCATCACACATACTACACTGCTCTTCAATCAATTTTTTCCTTTGTTTTTTTTTTTTCTAATATGGTATTTAAGCCTCTTATCTTCACTTGAAACATTTTTGACTACCTCAGACCTCATGCTTTTGTTTCCCCATTTGTTTGTACAATTGATGTCATTTGCCCGTGAGCTTCTTCTGACTGACAACAAGTTCACACCCTGAGCCCCTTTTATTCTCGATGGACAGGGTGTGCCTGTGTCTTTGCTGGGCTGTCTCTCACACTTCCCCCTCTGTGGTTCCTACATGTTCTATGTACGCATGGATGGGTGGATGGTTGATGGATGGGTGGATGGATGATGGATGGGTGGATGGATGATGGATGGATGGGGAATGGATGGGTGGATGGGTGATGGATGGGTGGATGGATGATGGATGGATGGGGAATGGATAGGTGGATGGGTGATGGATGGGTGGATGGCTGATGGATGGGTGGATGGATGATGGATGGATGGGGAATGGATGGGTGGATGGGTGATGGATGGGTGGATGGGGGATGGATGGGTGGATGGGGGATGGATGGATGGATGGTTGATGGATGGTTGGATGGATGATGGATGGGTGGATGGATGATGAATGGTTGGATGGATGATGGATGGGTGGGGAATGGATGGGTGGATGGGTGATGGATGGATGGATGGGTGATGGATGGGTGATGGATGGATGGATGTGCTGTCTTGCTTTCTCTGTTTCTCCTATCAGCTTCCTGAGAACAGAGACTGAGGCCTTCTTACTCGGCACTCTAGAGGCCTGTAAGAAACTAGTGTTGAATGACTCTCATCCCTTTCAGGCGTTTACACCAGCAGCAGTTTGGCAGCATGGTTAAGAGCCTAAATGCCGCAACCTCACTACCCTTGTTTACTAACTTGCTCTGTCACATGCTGGTCATGGGAGCACTGTGCCTCAGTTTCCCCATCTATGAAAAGGATATATAATCATACCTACCTCATTACAAGGATTAAATGAGTGAATATGTCGTCAGTAGGGCCTGGCTATGAAGCATGAAAGTGTTAACTGTTTTTTTTAAAGATATTGTTTTGAGAGAAGGTGAGAGAGAGAAAGGAGACTGCCCAGAGCAGTCTCCATAGTTGTATGTCATCAATTTTCGACATAGTTTTATTCCCCACGGTGGCTGTGGGGCTGCACCGGGCAGGCACTGAACTGCGTACCTCTTGCATGGGAGGTGGAAATCTTTGCTGTCATCTAGGCAGTTACCATTGAGCCACAGTTCAGTATATGGGTTTACGTGAGCTGGGGCTGGGATTTGACCCCCAGATCTTTGTCGGTTATAAGGCAAGCGCTCAGCCTGCTGAGCTATCCCAGCAACCCTCAAAGTGGGTGGTTTTATTATCCTTTCAATAAAATCTGCTGGGCCCTGGTGCTCTCACATCTTTCTCCCAGAAGCGGGACTGGTGCCCATCACAGCACTCCCAGACAACTCCATCTAGTGTCACCTGAAACTAGAAACACCAAAGTGGTCCAGGCCTCTGTCCCATCCATCACACCTCCACCCCCAGGCCCATGTGCTTTCACGATGTTTGTTACCCACCTGGCGTGGTTTCAAGCCAGGCAGGCCTGAAATGGAGAAGAGCCGGGGCCATTTCAAAGCTGCGAAAATACATGGATGTTCTGGTAATACTTGGAACAAAAATTCTGCTGCAGGTCGAGGCAAACTAACCAAGGAGGCTGCATCAGGAATTCGTCAGAGCTGGACCATGGTGATATCCTCACAGCTTTATTTGTTTGGGGACACATTTCCCGGCTGAGAATGCAGGCCCTGTCCTCAGTGAGGCCGCACAGGTTCTTGCCCTGGGATTTGCGGCTTGCTTGCCTCCGGTGGCCATTTCCTGCTAGAGCTATCACTCTGTGGTGGCTGTCTCCATTCATCAGAGGCTTTCGAAACAGAACTCCTCACCGATTTGGCACTGGAGGTCAGAGAGACCGTGTCTTGTAACCTCTTTTCCAATTGCAGCACTCACAGACATGACATGGGTACAGAGTTCCAGGTTCCGTGGAGGAGGCTATGGTCGCAACTGGGCCATGAGCTGAGGCCCAGTAACGCCAGCCGTGGAAATTAATCCTCTGTCTCTTTTTTCCCCTCCCCCTCCCCCACTATTTATTTACTTGTTCATTCATTCAGTCAATATTTCCCCTGTGTTAGGTACATGTCTAATAGATTCGGGGAACAATTCATAAATATTGTTAAATAATAGGGAGAAAGAAGGCTTTGATCAATCAGCAGTAACTGGAGAAATCAGAAAGTGGAAGATTTCTCCTAAAAAATGAAATATTCTAGAAGAAGGAGAGGTCTTCCTGGAAAGCCACCTCCTACAGACCATGAATAACTAGCAGTGTCTCCGCTCAGGCCTGGATTGCCCTTCCTGCATTAGCTGCCCCCGTTCACTCACTCACACCAAGGGCTTTGTTTCTCTTGCTCTCACCCTGAGGGGTGTCCTCACTGGGTCTTTGGTTTATCCATTTACTCAGGACCAGTGGAAACATTCGATTATGGGTGAGAAGAGGAAAGGAATTAAATGGCAGCTCATCCTCACAAGAGCTTTGAAAATGAAAAAAACGGGGACACTGGCATGTAGCCTGAGAGGACAGAGAGAAGAGGGCAGTCCGGCAGCAGAGTGTATGACGTCTGAAGTGGGCTGTCGATCCCAGCCACACAATTCATGGAATAAACCATAGTAAAGAGAGAAAAGCCAGAAAGGATTTTTTCCTTTTTGTTGGAAAGTTTTATGTCCAGCCTTTGTTACTCACTGAAGACACATTTTACTATTGTTAAAAGTCAATAAGGGGAAGCCGGGATGGCTCAGTGGGTTGAGTGCTCACTTTGCAGCACCGGGGACCGGGGATCGAATCCCAGCTCTGGCCCGTGCGGAACCATATGCTGAACTGGGAGTTCCCCCAGTTCAGTTCTCTCTCTGTCTCTCTCTCTCTCTCTCTCTCTCTCTCTCTCTCTCTCTCTCTCTCTGTCAAAAATAAAAATAAATAAAAATATATTAAAAAAAAAAAAGTCAATAAAAAGATACTATGTGGGAGATGCAGGGATGGCTCAGCAGGTTAAGTGCTCACTTTGCAGCCCCAGGATCCAAGGATCAAATCCTGGTCCCAGCCCATGGGGACCCCTATGCTGAACTGGGCTGTGGCCCCCCAGTTCGGCACTTGCTGGGACGAGCTTCCCGTGTGGGAAGCCCCCAGTTCAGCCCCCAGTTTGCAGGGGCGTGCCTCCCATGTGAGAGGCCCCAAGCCAGGTTCCTGCCCTGTGCAGCCCCTCCCACCTGGGTGGAATGAAACTATGTGGAAAACTGATGATGTACAACCATGGAGACTGCTCTGGGCCCTCCCCCTTCTCTCTGTCTCTCTCTGTGTCAAAATCAATAAAATAAATCTTGGGGGGAAAAAAATACTATACAGGGATGCCAGGATAGCTCAGTAGGCTGAGCACTTGCCTCATAACCGCTAGGTTCAGGAATTGAATCTTGGCCCTGGCTTGTGCAAATCCATATGCTGAACTGCAGCACTGGTAACTGGATGGTTCAGCAGCAAAGGTTCCCACTTCCCATGTGGGAGGCCCCCAGTTCGGTTCCCAACCTGCATGGTCCCACATCCACCTGTGTGGAATGAAACTAGAACACATCTAATGATGTGCAGGTATGGAGACTGTTCTGGGCCCTCCCCCCCTCCCCTCTCTCTCTCTTCCTCTCTCCCTCTCTCTCACCTTCTCTCAAACAATAAAATAAATCTAAAACAAAAAAAGATACTAGTAATTATTACCACAGTGCAAGCAAGAAAAATGGTTTCACCTCAAGTGTCAGTCTCTTGTTGATAGTAACTCTGCAAAGACTGGCTCAATCAATTCATTTGCCTCTGCCGTGGACATTATATTTTTATGATTCTGATGTGGGTGACACTGAGATATAGGGAACAGTGACATAATGACATCATGTATTTGTTTGCACCTCAATTTGGGTTGACATTAGATACCTTATATTTAATTTGGAATCCAAGAGATGATAAATGAATGTTAGGTTAAATTCTTTTTAGCATACTCTGCATTGGAAATAAATGATTAAAGATATGATCACCTCATAATTACCTGCAAGTTTGTCTAAGTAAGGAAATTGATTATCCCCAAAAAGAAAGTAGACTTTGCCCTGTGTTCAGAATTTGAGAATTTCGAACCAAAGTTTAGACACAAGTTTTCCCTCGCCTCTAATGGCAAGGTATTTTTAACAATCAAAACAAGAAACTTGAAGTCAAACGTCTTAGAATATCTTTCTTCTTCCGTTGCCGATTCATATGACCTCAAAAGCCTTCTGGGCCTTAATTTTAGTCAACCGAGTTTCTCCGGATGCCACTGGACTTTCCACAAACTCTGCACACCAGATGTAAACATTAACAAATACCTGCAGAGGTGTTAAGACTTCAGACTGCATTCCTCAGAGTTTATTTAACAATAACAACAAGATTTTGAGTCACAGAAGAAATCATTCTCGTCCTTACATTTTCATGTTTTTAGCTTTAAACAGCAGGCAACATTTCTGGTCCTGCAGTGGTCGAAGATACTTAGCTGAGCTAGATGGAAAGTGTAGAAAGTTTATTTCACATAAAATCCTCAGGTTGGTTGGTTTTTCAGTAGTATTTTGTTGCACAAAGAAAGCTGTGAGAGTGAGGAAAAGCAGCAAAAAGTTGACAGGTGCACTTCAGGGAAGGTGGGTGGGGCTTTTCAGAGAGCACAAAGCACGGCGGAGTTCTGCGGCAGTATGAATTGTTCCGTTCCCTCGTGCGTGTGCTATAAATGCTCCGTGCGATGTAAAGGAACATGGAACAGTGACCTGCTCTGTTACATTCTATCTTCTGTCGCTCCCGGTTCTTCTCTTGGGCAGCAGACTCTTCCTAAGGTGTAAAAATAATAGAAATGAATAAATGATCCATTCGTTAAACACATTCCTGGAGTGTGTCAGCTGTGTGGCAATAGCATGGTGTGCTCCGGTGAGCGGCACGACCCCCCTCCTGAAAAGCTTAGGCATAATGGAGTTATAATAAGTGCCGTGGGAGAGAAACGAGTAGGAGAAAGTCACAATGGGGAAACGAAAACCTGACTTTCTAAAGAAAATAAGTAGGGAAGCCGGGCTGGCTCAGCGGGTTAAGCGCTCACTTTGCAGCCCCGGGGACTAAGGATCGAATCCCGGCCCCGGCCCATGCGGACCCATGTGCTGGGCTGGGGTGTGCCCCCAGTTCAGTTCTTGCCGGGGTCTATGCAGGAGGCTCCCGGCCCAGTTTCTGCCCTGCACAGCCCCGTGCCCTCCTCTGGAGTGAAACTATATGGAAAACTGATGCTGTCAACTATGGAGACTGCTCTGGTCCCTCCCCCTTCTCTCTGTCTCTGTTTCTCTCTGTCAAAAATCAATAAAAATCTTAAAAAAAAATAAAAGAAAAGAAGTACCGTATTTACAAAGGAATTTCTCTGCATGAATTTTTGTGGGAAAAGTGGGCTGCGCCTAGAAGAAAGAAGAGTGTGAGAGATTCTTCTGCTTATTCGTTTCTTCATACGGTGGTTTTGTCCCTACTCTGCTCTTGGGACCGTGCTGGACATTAGGGGGCGTGGGGGTGGGGGGCCCATTGGGCAGGTGCAGGGTCTGCAAGCCACACAGAGGTGGCCATCGAAGTAGAGGAAGGACATTAACTCGGACAGAGAATGTGACAAGGGGCTCTTGGGAAGTCTCAGTTCTAGAAGGATCATCAGACTTCAGGAGCTAACGCCATAGTTGAATAAGGTAATAAAGGCAAGGCGTGGGAAAGGAATATTCTGTTCTACCTACTTAGGTGATAAATCAGTCATTATCATATATGAAGGGACAGAGGTAAGTGAGAGCACTGAAAACTGCAAGAAGTTAGGATTTGAGTGCTCACTATATACTAGGCCAGGGGTCTCCCACTTTCTGGCTTCCCTGGGCCACATTGGAAGAATTGCCGTGGCCACACATAAAATACACTAACAGTAATGATAGCTGATGAGCTAAAAGAAAAAATGCAAAAAAAGCTCATAGTATTTTAAGAAAGTGTACCAATTGGTGTTGGGCCACGGTCAAAACTGTTCTAGGTCACATGTGGCCCACAGGCCACGAGTCAGACAAGCTTGGGCCAGGCCTTATGCAAAGCCCTTTACATCCAAATGTCAAGAAGGTTGGAGTAAAACAGAAATGGTTCTAGTCTCAGCTCCACCACTTACTAATCGTGTGGCCTTGAACAATTCATTGGCGGTCTCCCTATCTCAGCTTTTCTCATCTGTAAAATAAGGGTAATTACAATACCCACCTCACAACACAATACCAGGTTTTCTATGCACAATCATTTTGCATGATGCAGGCATGTGTCAAGTGCTGAGTGAACGCTGACTTGTTTTTTTAAATGACAACTTTAGTTTTATTCACTGGCTGCCCTTGCAGAGGGAGCTGTGGTTTAGAAATGTGCCCAGGTCACTGCTCATGAGCTGTGGAACCAGCCCTGGCTGGTTGCCTCGCATATTCGGAGAGCGGGTGGGGCTACCAGAAATGAGGCTGGAGCGCTGGATATATGGTGGTGGAGGGAGAGCTGACTCTGGGTGGTGAGCACATAAGGCAGTGCACAGGCAATGAAGTGTAGAGTTGTACACTTGGAAACTGTAATTGTTACCAACCAGTGTCAGCCCAATACATTTAACGATAAAATTAAAATAAAAGCACATGTTGCAAAAAAAAAAAAAAGAAAGGAAATGAGGCTGGAGGGGAGAGCGGGACCTGATCTGATTGTGTCACCAAGGCCACGGAGAGCCTCTCTAGACCTTGAGGTCAACCCTGACAATCTCAGGTTTGCATTTTAGAAGTATTGTTCGGGCAGCTTTTTCCCGGATGGTTTAGAGATGACCAGGACAACAACTGAAAGCCAATTAGGAAGCTGTCAGTAGTTTCAGAGAGAAAGGCAAGGCCTGCACACAGGTGGTAGCAGTGGGAGGGACAGGCAAAGGGGGGCAGGAAGTGGGGGGACAGGGAGCGAGTGGGAAGGACTTGGCAGCTATGCACTTTCTGGCTTTAGGAGTAGATCTTGGCAGCTTAGGCCAAGATGGAATAAATGAAAACTGTGACTTCAACTATTGCCTAATGCTATCACTAGAATGCTGTTAATAAACTGCAGTGTTTGATCTTTCATGAAGAACGACAGAAACATTCACTGGGAAAAAAACCAAAAAACTAGTTAAGGTAGTTCTTGAAATCCCATCAGGGAGACTTCTTGCATCACAGGAAGAACCCATGATGTTCTTAGAAGAGAATAACACAGTTACCCAAGATTGGGAGAATCTTTACGACTAGGTCAGCCTTTAAGAAGGAATAGGTAAGAGAAAGAGGTAAAAATGAGTAGTTACTCAGAGATGGGGGAAAAGACAAATTCAGACATTCTGAGTTTCGTTGGGAAGAAGGTATATGGACATATGAAGACATTGTGTTGTTTTCTCCGTGTAAACACACCCTTCAGAACATAGTACACACTCCCCAAGGAGTGTCTGTGTGGCCGGTGAGGGGCTACAGCTCAGAGTGGGGTGGTGGTGGCAGGACTCAGGCTAGCGAGGACCCCACAAACATGCCCTTAGAGTGTGGAATGTACTAAGGAGGAAGGGAGTGGGGGCTCATTTAGATTGAGGGGTCACCAACCAGCACCTCCAGGCCTGTTTCCAGATGGCCCTCAAAGTGAAACAAAATCTCGGGTGTAGTATTTAGAAAGTTTGAGACTCACTGGTTTAAATACTACGTGAGCCAAACTCCCATGGCCGCCAGAGCAGGTAGGTAGGTGCCTAGAGCAGACCGGCTACTTTCAGGAAGCAGTAAAGAAACGGATGGAAGGCTTTTCAGGGGAGGCGACTGGCATGTCCTGTATGGTCAGTATTACTGGGAGCGTGGCGGGGTGTGGGTGGTGGGGAGATGTCAGAATGGTGGTTTTGTACAGTAACTACTCCTGGAGCACTTCCCAGTGGGAGAGAGCAAAGAAGGCAGGAGGCAAGGGTTGTGTGATACTATGCCAGCCCTTGACGAAGCCCTGTGCTCAGAGTGGGTCCAGAACGCCGTGACAGTGGTGTGATCCTTCCACCATCCTGTTCTTCCTCAGATGGGAAACTGCTGGGGACAATGCACAGGGTGGCCCAGAACACACAGAAAGAAGAAACCAGGGTCACGCCGCAAAATGCGGAGAGTACAACCTCCTGCTCGCCTTTGGGGACCTTCTTTTCCCCAGAAGAATCAAGACCCCAGAATCCTTGGCAAGAAACAATGCCACCACATAAGGGAAGCGTGACCAAGGAGACACAGAGATATGATGACTGAAGAGAGGCTACTTTTCCAGCCGCCTTCTGCTAATGCCCCGTTGATTTTAACAGTTCTCCCTGGCGGGCAGATTGGAACGATTGGGTGGGTGGATTGAAATGCAGGTTTAGGAGAGAAAATGGAAAGCAAAAGGCTCTGGGGATGGAGAGCGGCAGACAGACTAGCCAGCTCTCCACGAACATGACACCACCTTCAGTGTGGTAGGTGCTGTGGGACCCAGGGAGCAATTCTTAAACCAGCCTGACCTGGCTGTCCCTGGGCCAACCCCGGGATGACTAAGTGAAATCTTTGGGCATGAGGACAAAGGTCATGCTGTCGGCCTTCTGGGGACCTGTCAGGTGTGGGAGCCACAGGGTGAATGTCGTATTCTTTAAAGTACACTTTTATTGGAAATTCAAGAGTACCTAATTTTTTTTTTCTCTCTCTCTTTTTTTTTCTTTTTCTACTAGGCACTGGGAAATCATGAATTTGATAATGGTCCAGAAGGTCTGATTGATCCACTCCTCAAAAAGGCCAAATTTCCAATTCTCAGTGCAAACATTAAAGCAAAGGGGCCACTAGCATCTCAGATATCGGGACTCTATTTGCCGTATAAAACCATTTCTGTTGGTAGAGAAGTTGTGGGAATTGTTGGATACACTTCAAAAGAAACCCCTTATCTCTCAAAGCCAGGTATTTCTGACTTTTATAGCACTCACTGCTTGAAAATAGAGGCGCCAAACCAGAGCATGGCATTATTTTTATGGACTGTAGGTAAGAGTAGGAACGATGTGTGGTATTGGGCAACTGGTGTACTTAGGATGACATGCGTAAAACCAGTCTGGTGGCTTCCACGTTGTCCTAAGTTACTTCTCAAAGACATTTGCTCTGCTGCTCAGTGAACTTTTTTGTTGACATAAACAGTATCTTTGTTTAACTCAATGAATTCAAAATTGGAAAAGTATGTTTATACCCAGAACCCAACAGTACAATCGGAAAACCATTCAAGAAACATTTTTTGAGTCCCCTTTACAGGAACACTTTCACCAAAACACTTTGGCAGTGAGAACAAAAATTGCTGTTCTTTTCTATATCATCCAAATGAATTTTCTTTCCATATTTGAAGGGGGAAAAAAAGGAATTTGGGAGCTAGCAGAAACAAGGGTATTCATTAAGAATTAACTGATAAAGGGCATAGAATTATTTAACAATTATTTATTGTTGTTAACATAGGCCCAGGCTATTGGAAACAACAGCAAAGGCCAGCGGTACTTGATGCTGAGCGGCGTGGCTGCTTCTGCAGCTGGCTGTGGGGCACGGCAGGCGTGGGGCTTGGCTGCTCTCCACTCAGAGGAAGTGGGGAAGGTCACGTACTCCAGCCAGCAGGTCGAGAGCTGGTCCGCGGGTGACCAAGCCTTTGCACACGGTGTGACACACAGTCAATAGCTGTTGTTGAGGTTATTGTGGTGCCAGAGGGCAGTTGTGGACGTACAAGTCACCGGCTGTTCTGACGAAGGAGGATGTGGTCTCACCTGCTCATTCATGACTGACGGTCTCAGGCTGCTCCCCTCCCCCACCCCCCAGCCTCTCTCCCTTCCCCTTCCCTGGGGTTAAGGGGCTGCAGCTGCTTTGTGCCTCCTGGCACTTCTCTGCAAAGAGGAGAGGGTAGAATTACAGAGTGAACCATGCCACCTGCCTTCTAACAAGCTAATCGCCAACGTGCGTAGGGCTGGGGCGGCAAGGCCCTGTTGCTGGTGAGGTGGAGTTGCTGCTGCCCAGGCCGTTGGTCCCCGTCAGGTTGGATGCTCCAGCTCTGGGTCCCCAGCACCACCAGCGAATACCTCCCCCTGAGCACCCCCATCTTATCCCACTGGTCCTCTCTGGCCTGAGTAGACTGGGGATGGGACCCGGGTCTCCTTCATGTGAACATCTGGAACTTAATATAGAGGCCAGCGTGGGCTCTTTGGTTAAAGATGTGGATTTGTAGAATAATTGGATAATTATGCATCTCCATAATTTTTATTTCATCCATAGGTTTGTGAGTTCATTTAAGATAGAAAGTAATTAATATAAATGCCATAAAAAACACAAAGTTGTGGGGGGAGTCGGGGGATTAGTGAAGGGAGTGATGACCTAGTTGGGGGTCAGATGACTTGGTGAAGAACCCCTTGGCTTCCTTGAGGACCTTGTGAAGCATCTTGAGGCCAAGGGCATTCCAGAAGGGAGGTCCAAGTCACATGCCAGGACACGGGCTCCCGGAGGCAGGACCTCTATCTGTTTTGTTCACAGCTCTGTGTTCTGTGTAGGGCCTGACCTGTGGGAAGTTCTCTGTAAATGATGCTGGAATGAGTGCACGTGATCAGGGGCGTGTGGGCTCACCACCACAAAATGACAGACGGTTCGTGTCCTGGAACACAGCTTGTAAGCAGGGAAAGCTGGAACGTTGGATGAGAACTGGATTGTAGTCTCCTGGGTGCTTGGATGAGTTCAGGCATCGTTTGGAAGAACACGTCATGCCTTCTTCAGTAGTCACCAGTGAGGTCAAGGGAGCCAGGACTGTTAGTGGGGGGCCGCGGGGGCTTCAGAAGTCAGTCTGCCCTGGCCGAGGCTCTGGCAGCGTCCCGCATCAGCCCTCTGGCCGGTGATCTGCGGTGGGGCCGCTCTTCCCAGCCGCGCCCAGGAGAGGCCAGGGGCTGGGAGGGCCGGAGCGGTGTTTCTGGGGACACGAGCTTCTTCCATAGCCCCAGCAGCTCCGTGTGGGTTCTTCCGCCAGGTCTCTGGCCCCTAGCCCAGCCCCATTTCTCCAGACTTAGCAGCCTGGTGCCCATGGCATAATCTGTATTGCCAGCCCGTTTCTTTGTGCTAGATGATGAGATTCCTATAATTCCCCTCATGATATCCTGAAGTATAGCCCAGACTTTCTTTATCTGTGATGACTGATCCTGCGAGACTTCCCATGTGTGAGGAGACATTTCTTTGTTCTCAGAGGCATTTCGCTAAATCTTTTCACTCCTTGCCAGACCAACTAAAGCAGAGGATGGTAGCAGGACCTAAAGGTCTCCACATACATTCATTCATTCATTCGCTCATTCACTCATTGTCCTGAGTGCCTGTCTAGCTGCCAGGCACTGTGCTAGGTACTAGGGATACTGACTGAAATGAAAATCCCTGCCCGCTGGAGTGGGAGAATAAGTAAGCGAGTGAAATGTTTGGTGTGTCAGGAGGTGTTCAGTCTGTGGAGAATTAAGAGGGGAGGGAGTGGCAAGTGTGGCACGGGGGAAGGGCGCACCTTGCCCCTTTTAATAAAACAGTGGGGGCTCTCGGAGGGGACACCGCGCTGAGGGGTGACATGAGGAGCCCTGGGCTAATTGGGGTGACTGACAAGAAGCAGATTATTTTCGACCTTCTCACGGCAGACAGTGGTGGCAAAGCCGTTAGAATAATTCCTGATTTTTAAATGCTGCCTCCGAGTAACCGACAACCCTACCGGTCCAGTCCAACACATCTGTGAGCTGCTAACTTTCAGGCTCTGTGCTGGGCCGCTCTGCCTTGGCCATCAGCCATGCTCTTTATCTTCCACATTTCAAGAGTTGTGCCCCTGGAGCACTTAAACACTCTTAAACATCACAGCATCACAAGGGATGTGATCACTCGTGTTGTTGCTCTTTGGAGAGATGAACATTTTTCGAACTGGAAATGTCAGCCTCCTGGGTTTTGAAAATTCTTTTTTTTTAAGATTTAGTTTATTGTTTTTGACAGAGACGAGAGAGACAGAGGCAGAGGGAGAGAGTGACAGAGAGAAGGGGGAGGGCCCAGAGCAGTCTCCATAGTTGTACATCATCAGTGTTTCAACATGTTTTCATTTCACACAGGTGGGTGGGGGCTGTGCAGGGCAGGAACTGGGCAGGGGAGACTCCCTCATGGGAAGCACACCCCAGTTCAGCATATGGGTCCGCACGGGCCAGGGCCAGGATTTGATCCTCAGTCCCCAGGGCTGCAAAGTGAGCGCTTAACTCGCTGAGCCATCTGGCTTCCCTGAAAATTCTTGACAAGATGTTATTCCTGTTGTGGACATTTCATTTTAGTGATGAGTCTTAGAACGTTTGCATCGAGGAGTCTAGATTATCTGGAGGACTCCTTTGTCACCAAGTACTGACATGACTTCAGGGCAAAGTGTCTGTGTTTTCTGTCACCTCTGTGCCAATAAAAGCCATAAGACCTCAAGGCTTGCTGAGGTTGGGTTACAGACACAGAGGGAGAGACCGGGTCTTGCTACACTGGGTAGCGAGTGCTTGCAACACGCAGAGCACCCAGGCTGTGCAGTCACACCCACACTCACCAGCCGCTGCCAACAACCAGTGGTCAGCTGCCACCATGCAGGGAATAAGCAGTCAGTCAAAAATGCACACACTGTCCAACGCAGAGCTCGGGTGTTGCTCTGATGCTGACCTCGTCGAACGAATAGAATGCTTGTCAGCTGGCACGTTAAGCTTGGCATTGAAGGACTAGTTGCCGACAAGTTTGAAGTTTGAAGATGGATATTCTTGAACCTGCAAACACAACCTTGGTGTCATTTATTTGTTTTGTACTTCATGCTTATATGCTCAGGCATTTTTCTGCACCGGCCAAATGGAAGTCTGAATATTAAATATAGATGCCAGGTCTGAGGCCTTCTTATAGTTCGAGCTAGAATTTGAGCACCATAATATCATCCACAACCTGAAACGAATGTGACATTCAAGAAATAGAACTGACACTCTATATCCTCCTGGGGGGAGGGGGGTGGCTTTGTGGATTTTTAATTTAATTTATAAATATGTGTTGTCCTTAGTCATTGAAGAACTTTAGTGGAATAAGATGTTTTTACTTGGCATGTTAGTATGTGCAATAAGTAGCATAGGGAAAATTATTGTTAATAAATACTCACTTTATTTGTTTTCTTCCTTGTAGGAACAAATTTAGAATTTGAAGATGAGATCACTGCAGTGCAAGTTGAAGTAGATAAACTAAAGACTCTAAGTGTAAACAAAATTATTGCACTGGGACACTCTGGTTTTGAAATGGATAAACTCATTGCTCAGAAAGTGAAGGGCGTGGACGTCGTCGTGGGAGGACATTCCAACACTTTTCTTTACACAGGTAATTGTTTCAAAACAAGTATAGCAGCCAGATGTCTATATCACTTGTTTTGTATCTTTTGTCTTTGCAACTGTTATTATTTTTACTATTATTTAGCATAAGTTGTATGGTAGATATACTATATGTGTAATATATATATATATGTAATATACATTGAATGGTAACGTGTAAACCTTACTCAAAGAGACATTACTAAGAATAATTTGTTCTCATGATTATATCAATTCCATTTATGTATATTATAAATATATATAATGTGTAAAAAAATATATAAGACAAAAAGATTACTGACTCCCCAATCAAAAGTCAGTTTACGTCAAAAAGCAATGTGTCATATAAAAAAAATTTCTTTTAAAGATTTATTTTATTGTATAAGAGAAGGTGAGGGAGAAAGAAAAGAGGGGGCAGGCCGGAGCAGTGTCCATAGCTGTACATCATAGTTGTGACATGGTTTCATTCCTCACGGATGGACGTGGGGCCATGAGGTGTGGGGCAGGAGCCAAACTGGGGACCTCCTATATGGATGGCAAGGACCTTTACTGCCATCCCAGTGGTTACCAGTTGCACCACAGCTCAGCATATGGGTTTACATGGACCAAGACTGGGATTTGATCCCTGGACCTCGTGGCTGTCAGGCAAGTGCTCAACCTGCAAAGCTATCCTGGCGCCCTTAAAAAAATTTTAAGAATAAACAAAATACTGTAAATAAGGCATTCATGGCTCAAAGTGACATGACTTAGGAAGCAGAAGCTGGAACCCCGGCTCATGTCCTGACTGCCGCCTACCAGGACTGAGTGTCCTGGAGCCACATGGCCCCTGGCACTCCTGAGGGCATGCGGTCCCCCTCCCACCCTCCTTCTGCTCCCTTCTCTCCTTCCTCTTCTCCCTCCCCCTCTCTCCCTCCCCCCTCTCTCTCCCTCCTCTTCACAGACAGAAGAGGAGGGCCTGGCTGGTGACGGATTTTATCAGCAGTGGGAAGGAAGGCTTTGGTGGGGAGCAACCTTGAAGAGGTTGCTGCTCTGCACATCTCTATAGGGCTCTCTGAGGCCATCTTATGTTCATAAAAGTGAACATAGAAAATACCCCAAGTAGTAGAAAAGGCCTCCAAACTCGGGTTATCACTAAGAAGGGTCTGGGGAACAAACTTCTCTGCCCTCAAGGTTCTTTTGGCTGGTCTAATAACCAAATAGACAAGAGATTAACAAGAGAAAAGAACCAAATTTAATACGTATGTACGTATGTACGTATGTATGTATGGGAACCCCACATGCATGAGAGAATCAGAGACCTCACATGCAGAGAGGTTCAGAGACAGAAAGGGAATATGAGTATATAAAACATCCTAAGCTAGGGAAGAGGTAAGATGCATTGGGGGCTTCAAAGTGTCATCGCAGAATGAGAAGAGAGTTGTTTAGTACATAGAAGTTTGCCCACCATATAAGCGGGTCAGAAGAGATTATTGCTCATAATCTTAGTGTGGGCATGGTCCCTAATTAAAGTTCTTCTAGATAGTTAAGGGAGCGGCAGGAATTTCTCTTGAGCCTAAAGCTCAAAATATTGATATCCTACTGAGGCATATCTTGGGGTAGCTTGTTCTGAACCCCCACAAGAGCATACAGGTGGTTTTTATTTCCCCAGCACCTTTTAGCATTTTCAAATAATGAATGCGTGTTGCTTCTGCCATCAGAAAAAGAGACACGTATTATAAACGGAAAAGAAACACGATGCTGGGTCAGAAGTTCTTGTTTCGGATTCATTTGAAAGAACTTAAGCAGGTCACTCGCCTGCTCTGAATCTATTAATAGCTGTGCTTCAAAAGAAGGATGATAATGCTCAGAGTGCCCCATGGTTGTGAAGATTATGTAAGGTGGGGTATGGGCACAGGGAGGCAGAAACTTTTCTCTATTTTCAATGTTCTTTTGGCTGGTCTAATAATTGAGTCTATCTGAGAGTGTAACAAGAGAAAATAACCAAATTTAAATATGAATGTACATGTGGGAACCTCATGAACATAAGAGAGAGGAAGTTAAAATGCGGCCTCCATGACATTCTGAGCTGAGGATGGGGTGAGGCTCCCGAGGCGTCAGAGGGGAGGATGGTCATCGAAGAGCAGGTGTTCGGAAATTAGAAGTTTGCTCTGCCCTGTAGATAGGTGACAAAAAAAAAAAAAAGTTATTTCTGGTGGTAACTCTTACTATGCAAGGCCCCCAATTTAAATACTTTAATGGAGAGGTTTCTCGTGGGCTCTCAGGGTCTCCATTGCCTTCAGCTCAAAATAATCTACAGGCCAAAGTGGGATGTTTTGGGGAGGCCTCTTCTGAACCCCTCCAGTAGAAACACTATGAATGGCTGTAACCTGGCGGTGTGGAGTCTGCCCACTAGAAAAAATATGCCCGTCGAGGGGAAGCCGGGATGGCTCAGTGGGTTAGGCGTGCACTTTGCAGCCCCGGGGACTGAGGATCGAATGCCAGCCCCGGCCCGTGAGGACCCATATGCTGAACTGGGGAGTGCCCCCAGTTCAGTTCTCACCGGGGCGAGACCCCAGCCCAGTTCCTGCCCTGTGCAGCCCCACTCCCACCTGTGGAATGAAACTATGTGGAAAAACAAATGATGTGCAACTATGGAGACTGTTCTGGGCCCTCCCCACTCTCTCTGTCTCTGTATTTCTCTCTGTGTGTCAAAAACAATAAAAATAAATCTTTAAAAATATGCTTGTCTAAAAGGTGACGCTGGTGACCTGTTTCACACGGTGGGGCTGGCTTTCACATAAGCAAACAATGCCAAAATTTACATGAGCTAATTCAGCTCCTTCACAGCTATTTCACCTGTTGATTGACATGGGCTAAAGAATAATTTCAAACCGGATCACACCCATTAGTGGTGGTGAAATCAGAGTTGTGGTTTTAGAAAAGAGTAGGTTGTTTTTGGTTTTTTTAACAGACTAGACTAAAAGAGATTAAGCACTTGAAACAATACTCATCCGGAGGATAGATATTGTTTCATGTAAAATGATGAGAACAGCTCCAGGCACGTAGCAGGCAATACATAAACCATGTGCCGAGGAGGATGATGGACGTGCACTGGTGGGAATGTTCTGTGTGTGGGTAACGTGCAATCTAACGTCAGAGAGCCACTTCAGTGACTGGAGAGCTGGATAGACTCACTGCACCGACAAGACCAGGAAAGCCCCAGAGCAGCACCCAGGAAGTGGCTCAGGCTGTGCCACTAGCCATGGTTCCATCCTGTGTCTGCCCGGTTTCCCTCACCTGTAGAATGAGCCAGTAGGCGCAGTACCGGTTATAAAGGGTCATTGTGACTTCCTATGTGTGATGAAGGAATGGCTTGTAGGGGAAGAGACTCAGAACAGGGCTTCGTACCCTCAGCTGTTCTTATTTCAGGCATAACCCAGCTCTTGGATAAGACCCAGGAAAAACCCTGGAGCCTTTTCTTAGCTTTTCTTTAAGGCAGTGTCAGAACCCTAGGACACAAGGCAGGAGCTAGTTATCTGCTTCCTATCCCCTCATCCTTTAATCCTTTGGAGGGGTGGCTTCCAATATTTTTTACTATGATCCACGGTAAGAAAGGCATCAGACATGTGTGTGCATTTCCACACAAGCATGTGCACACACACGCATGCATGTACACACACTCACTCGTGCAAGAAAACTTCCACAAAGTACCTGAACGCACCCGGATAGTTTCTGTTCTACTGTTTCACTCTCTAAAGTGCCAGTTACCACCCATTAAATTAATTTCTTCGTGTTGTAGCTAAGCCTGTATTTCAAAAATCTCAGTTTGAAATGAAGCATGACCAAACTAGGGCATGAACAATTCACAGGACTCAGACCCCTGGGTCCAGATGCTGAGGTCACTCCCTCAGTCTTTACACCATGCTAAAGGTCACCTTCCCACTGCACCGACTGGTCACCTCCAGCTTGTGGACCACACCTGGCTTCCTGTCACTTTGTTCCAGCTAATGAAGTCTTGCAAAGCAATATATGCATTTTGCTCAGTAGATGGACTTACTTAATGCCAAATGACTAGATGAAAGAAAGGGCTGGATAAAAATTATAATTTGCTTATCGATAAATCTTGAAGTAGATAATTAACGGTCTGGAAACCTGCCTTTAGAGTCTTTGTCATTTATTTTACATTTCATGATTGCTTACCAAGATTAAACTCGTTCCCGGGAAAATAATCAGTTTTGCTACTCACCATTTTAAGGGATAAGCTTAAGCAAGGTAATAAGGTAATTCCAGGACACAGTAGGGGATGAGGCATATTTGCTTATTTGGATGAATTTTCCTAGCCTTAAAAGAAAAAAATATAAACATCTCCACCGAATTATTTGAATTGAATTAGCATAAAGTTAAATATTATTAGTTGATAAAACACTAGTGAAAAACAATACATCCCTTGTAATTTTAAGTCTTGCTGAGAATCATTTCAGCACACACACAAAACCACAGACACACACATCTGAAAGAAAATGCCCCAAAGCACTGGATTGCACTTGACATTTTTTCTGTTTTGTTACTTCGTTTTTTAATGCTGGTTACCACCTATTAAATTAAATCTATTGTACTGTATTTAGCCCATATTTTTAAAAACTCAGCATTAGTATTGGAGGAGTTTGAAGAGGGTAAAGAGGGTCAAATATAAGGTGACAGAAGGAGACTTCAGATAGTGAGCACACAATGCAATGTACAGAGGATGTGTTATAGAAATATACACTTGAAACCCATATAATCGTGTTAATCAATGTCACCCAATCAATTTAATTTTAAAAGTAAGTAAATAGTATAATTTAAATTTTCTTTTAAAAACTCAGCTTTAAATGAGGCATGACCAAAACAGTATAGGAATAGTTCTCCAAACGTTGAACATCATTCTAGGTTCTTTTGATCACAACCACAGATATGTGCACACAATCCTAGTATCACCTGTCATGTCTGAATGAAAAGGAGAGGGCTTCCCCAGCCGTATGTTATACCATGTTAAAGCTTCAAGGATGGGGGCTAGCATGCAGATATCTTTGCTAAAGTCATACAATTGATATTGTCTTTGGAGAAAACAGTAATAAAGTGAGTACAGGTTGAAAGCTGCAGCAGGTACTTAGGGGACCCTGGTCTGTGTGCAGCTATTGAAGGCAGACAAACACCCGAGACACTCTGTCTCTGTTTGCCCCCCACTATTTTAACTGATTTCTGGGTCATGTAAGTCAGTCTGGCTAGCTGAGGCCTTGGGCGAGTGCAGACATCGATTTCTTTAACTGCAGAATAACAGGGTTAGAAATGGTGAGTCCAGGATCCCGTCCATTCAAACTTCCTGTTGTTCCCTAGAAAGTCATCCATGCAAAAATTTGCTTTCCAAAATTTGGAGAAATAAAATGGGTTTTTTTTGGTTTGTTTGTTTTTAAGATTTATTTTATTTTATTGTTTTCGACAGAGAGAGAGAGAGAGAGAGAGAGAGAGAGAGAGTCAGAGAGACACGCAGAGAAGGGGGAGGGCCCAAAGCATTCTCCATAGTTGCACATCACTAATTTTCGACATAGTTTCATTCCACAGGTAAGCAGGGGGCCTCCCGCATGGGAGGCACGTCCCCTAGAGCTGGGGGCCTCCCACATGAGAGGCATGCCCCAGGCAGGAGCTGAACCAGGGGCCTCCCACACGGGAAGCTCACCCCAGTGAGAACCAAACCAGTGGCCTCCCACGCAGGAAACACCCCAGTTCAGCATATGGGTCCTCATGGGCCCAGGCTGGTATTCGATTCTCAGACCCTGGGACCACAATGCGAGCACTCAACCCACTGAGCCATCCTGGCTTCCCCTGTTTGTTTGGCTTTTTCACAGAACACTTTATACCTTACTGAGGTTACTGCAGTGAATTTAATTTTCCTCTAATTTCTTTGAAGCTCATATATCCTGGCTATCCTACCCAGCCTCCCTCCCTATCTTTGTCATCAAATGGCCTCCAAGCCACTCCCCAACATTGCTGAGAATTTAGCACCCAGCTTCCTGTCTTCCTTTCTACTCCAGCTCCTACCTTCACCTGGAGGAGTGTCCATGTGGATAGCTGATCCAGGACCCAAGCTTCAGAGCCCCTTGGTCCTGTGGCTGTCACCTAAATCCTTTTCAGACGCCTTCACCTCTGGGGCCACAGGCTGAGGTTTGGTTGTGTTGCCAATCCGAATTGCTCCATCTTCCACCACCCACCATGCACGCTCCTCCTCACAGCCTCCTAGCCTTAAAGCTTCCTCACCCCTCTCCTGGGAGAGCAGCTGCTTTCAGCCTTCCTGAAACCTCGGCCTCATGAACTCCACTGTTCCTCCCAGTCCTGCAGGCTGCACTTTTCTGTCCTTGTTAGCCTGGAGTTGTCCTTGACAGACTCACGACCATGTCTGTGGCTGACACATGGCAGGCAGGTGCCCAGGGTTGTTGAACGACTGTTGAAAGAGGCAGCTCCTTTACAGTAAGATTTATTTGATCAGTCTTTTTATTAAGACCTAATTTTCATTGCCTCTGGAGTTAGGCGCACAGTGGTTGATTATGAAATTCGAACCTTTCATTTATGCAGAGAACATAAGTGTTTTTTTTAAGATTTATTTTATTGTTTTGACAGAGAGAGAGAGAAAAGGAGGAGGGCCCAGAGCAGTCCCCATAGTTCTACGTCATCAGTTTTCAACATGGTTTCATTCCACACAGGTGGGTGGGTGGCCGCTCAGGGCAGGAACCAGGCCAGTGGCCTCCAGCATGAGAGGCATGCCTCCTTGAGCCAGGGGCCCAACCAGGGGCCTCCCACATGGGAAGCTCATTCCAATGAGAACTGAACTGTGGTGCACCCCAGTTCAGCATATGGGTCTGCATGGGCTGGGGCCAGGATTCAATCCTCAGATCCCAGGGCTGCAAGTAAGTGCTCAACCCCAGTGAGTCATCCCGGCTTCTCCACATAAGTGATTTTTTTTTTTTTTTTAAAGAGATCTTTTTTTTTTTAAATGTTTTTATTGTTTTTGACAGAGAGAGAGAGATACAGAGACAGAGAGAGAACTGAACTGGGGGCACTCCCCAATTCAGCATATGGGTCTACACGGGCCAGGGCCGGGATTCGATCCTCGGTCCCCAGGGCTTCAAAGTGAGCGCCTAACCCACTGAGCCATCCCGGCTTTCCCCTCACATAAGTGATTTTAATGAGTACAGGATTTTGTTCTCAAAACAAATGCACTTCATAATGTAAATATAAATAAAACAGGTCAGAGTAACCTAACACTTATTCTTCACACTGCTGCCAGCGGCCAGATATACAGTGCAAAGGGACAGACCCCTCCCTGCTTTAGTAGATAAGTGAGGGAGAGCAAAAGATTTTATTTGTTTGCAATTGTTGTTCATCTCTCCATTAGCTTTTATTCTTGTAGTTTAGATCATCTTTCCTTTTAGAAAGAGAAAATGGCCCTATTATTTACCACATCCACAGGCCAAGGAGACACTCTCCAACAAAGAACCATTCCTCTAAGCATCAATACATTTTATTATTAAGTGAGCCAGGAGAGTCAGCCTAAGGGCAGAGGGGTAACCTTAGCTTCAAAGATGATGTCCTTGGTTGCGACAGGGACTTATTTGTTCCAGTGGTCAATCACTCACTCAGGACCTGTCATTCAACTTCTAGCCACACCCCAGCCTCAGCATCTGCCTCCCTCATGGAGCAAAGCCCAGAGCCTTCTGGTTAGTGACTTTTGCAGCCACATAACACTGATCAATTTTAGCTATGTCTCATGAAACTGCTTTCCAAGATAAAACAAGACAAGCAAAACCTGAGATCTAATAAAAACAACTATAAAACACCATCACGGTCATTTGGCAGGGTGGAATTATAAGGAAAGCTGATGGCCAACTGCTGTGAAATCGTATGCCCATTCCTACCACAGGGTACAGAGCTCTTTCCAGGACTGCAGTTTTTGTTGCCTTAATTTTTCTGCCTGGAGGTCTTCTGAGAAGAATCTTATTTCTCCTACCCTCCTACCCAGCATAGGGTTGTGGAAAGGGCTCTGGTCTGACAGATCGCATTTCTTTCTGGGGTTAATCATTGATTGCTGCTGGCTGTCTGACCTTGGACAAGTTACTGAACCATTCTGGGCTCCGGCTTTTTATTTTTAAAGATAGTGGGGAAGCCGCGATGGCTCTACAGGTTAAGCTCTCACTTTGTAGCCCCAAGGTCCAAGGATCGAGTCCCAACCCTGGCCCCTGCAGACCCATATGCTGAACTGAGGTGTGCTTCATGTGTGGGAGGCCCCTACTTCAGTTCTTGCCAGGACGAGCTTCCCATATGTGGTGGGCCCCCCTAGTTTGGCCCTCAGCTCACAGGAGCATACCCCCCATGCAGAAGGCCCCCAACCCAGTTCCTGCCCTGTATGGCCCCCGCTCACCTGTGTAGAATGAAACCATGTCAAAAACTGATGACATACAACTATGGAGACTGCTCTGGGCCCTCTCCCTTCTCTCTGTCTCTCTGTGTCTCTGTTTCTCTATCAAAAACAATAAAATAAATCTTTAAAAAAAAAAAAAAGATGGTTTCAGTGATACAACTACCTCAGGTTTTGTAGGGACTAAATGAGGTAATATGAGTATATAAACAGAACTAGGCCCTGAAGCCTAGTAGGTCTATGACAGATATGTCGGCTCTCTGATACTCTGCAATGTGGAAAACATGTATAATGTTAAATAAAAAAGAGAACGATACAAATAATACTTTTTTTCTTTTTAATTTTTTTT
>PVKE010017053.1:0-31407 GCA_004027555.1 Craseonycteris thonglongyai
CATCCATGAAACAAGCAACAGCTAGTCCTGGAGAGGCTATGGAGAAAAAGAAACCCTACGCTGCTGGTGGGAATGCAAATTGGTACAATCGCTATGGAAGACTGGAGATTCCTTGGAAAATTGGGAATGGAGCTAACCTATGACCTGGAAATCCCCTTTTGGGTATCTACCCCCAAAACTTGGAAACCTTAGTTCATAAAAAGATATGTGCCCCCATGTTCCTTGCAGCACTGTTCATGGTGGCTGAGTCATAGAAACAACCAAAGTGCCCCCTGTTGGATGACTGGATAAAAATGCGGGGGCACATATATACAAAGGAATATGACTCAGCTATAAGGAAAGATGAAACACTACCATTTGTAACAACATGAGTGGAACTTAAGATCATCATGCTGAGAGAAATAAGCCAGACAGAAAAAGCTAAGAGCCACGTGACTTCCCTCATATGTGGAATATAAAACTGAAAGCAACAAAGAAACAAAACCTCATGGACACAGTCAATAGTTTAGTGGTTACCTGAGGGTAAGGGGGGAAGAGAGTAGGAGAGGAGGGAGGGGAAGCTAAGTAAACATATGGTGATGGAAAGAAAGTGGACTCTGGGTGGTGAACACATATTGTAACACATAGACCAAGTACTATAGAGTTGTACACCTGGAGCCTATGAAATTTTTATTGAGCAATGTAACCCTGATAAATTTAACAATAAAGAAATAAATACAGTACATTCAAAGAGAAGACAATTTAAAAAAGAAAAAGGAGCAAATGAAAATGTCAGATGAAAAACGCAATATCTAAAATGAAGATTTTATTCTATGGGCAAGCAATCAGACTAGATTTAAAAACAGGGGGTTGGGTCATTGAACTTGAAGATAAGTCAACAGAATTTATCAGAACTGAAAAATAGCAAAATGGAATAAAAATGAAAACAGAATAAAGGGTCCTAGATTTGTGAGATAATAAGAGCAATTGATCTGAAATATTTATAATAGGAATCCCAACGTGAGGTCAGAAAGAAAATTCAGCAGAAGAAATACTTGAAGAAATAATGGGTGAGAATTTCCCAAGAGCAATGAAAAACTTGCACCACAGATCCAAGAATCAACAAACCCCAAGTAGGATAAATAAAAAGATAATCACACCTGAGTACCTTTCATTTAAACAAAGAGAAAGAGTATATCTTGAAATCAGCAAGCAGGAACATGCTACATTGGATATAGGAATGCAATGATAAAAATAATACTTGATTTCCCTTCAGAAACAGTGGAGGCCAGGAGGCAATAAATATCCTTAAAATGTTGAAGGAAAAATAGACTGAAACCAATAAAATTATTCATCAAAAATGAAAGTCAATAGAAACGTTCCCAAGCAGACAAAAGTGAGAGACTGTTTTCTCTAAACACTACAAGAAAAAGGAAAGGAAGCTCTTTAGGCAGAGGGTACCAGAGGGAAGCCTGGATCTGTAGAAAGGGAAGAAGGACATCAGAAAGGGGGAGTATGGAGGCTGCACATGTTTTCTAGTCCATGTAACTAAATATCACAAACTGCACAGCTCAAAACAGCCCACGTTTATTACCTCACAGGCTCTGTGGTCAAGGCATCCGGCACACTTTAATGTGTCCTCTGCTCAGGGTCTCATTGGGCTGTCATCAAGGTGTCAGCCAGGCCGCCTTCTCATTGGGAGGCTTGGCTGGGGAGGAAGATGCTTCCGAGATCGCTCATACTGTGAGCAGAATCAAATCCCCTGAGGTAGTGAAACAAGGGCACCAGGTTCTCGCTGGTAGCTGGCCACAGTTCATAGAGGCTACCAGTGGTCTGTGGAGGCAGCCTGCAGTTCCTAGCAACATGGTTACTAACTTCACATCAAAAGAAGCGATCTCCAGAATGAGTGTGCTCACAGGGGTTGCATAATGTCACATCATCATGTGAGTATCAGCCTGTCAGATGTATTCCACTAGCTGGAATCAAGTCCGAGTTCTGCCCATTGGCGGTGGAGAGGAGACGACCCAGCAGGCACAGATCAAGGTGGTGGGAACCCTAGGGCCTGTCCACCCCACACAGGTAATTATGAAAGATACTTTTTATTATCTTTAATCTACTTTAGAATTTACTTTAAAGTCTAATAATAGCTTAAGACAAAAAAATAATAACTATATTGTAAGAGTTCAGCACAGGTAGAAGTAACACGCATGTCAACAAGAACACAAGGAAAGTCAGGGACCAAATGAATGTTATTGTTTTGGTTTTTTTCCCATGACTCTCAAGGTGGAATGAGGCCATTTAACAGTAGGTTGTGGTAGATTGAAGATTCACATTGTATTCTCTAGAGAAGTGGTTCTCTTCAGAACTTGTTAGAACTATAAATTCTCAGATCCTACCACCTACTTTTAGAATAAGAAACTCTGAGGCTAGGTCTAGCAATATTATGCCTAAACAAACCCTCCAGTCAATTTTCATACATTCTAAAGTTTGAAAACCTCTAAAAGTTTACACAATGACATATAGCTTGAAACATAAGTAGAAGAGATCAATTTCAATACTGAAACATGCTTGATTCACACAAATGAATGCAGTACCAGTAGAACAAAAAGCAGATAAACACATTCCATGATGGGAGAACACATACATTAATTGGAAACACAAAGCAGACTAGACAGATCTAAAAAAATTGAAGGACCAACATAAATAAATTTTGGAGTAATCTCAGTAAATGTAGATGAAGAGGACAGAGATGAAAGCCATCAGAATAAAGGTGGTAGTTATCATAGGCAAACTGGATTGTCAGTAAGCGGAATTGGTGTCCCTGAAGTATGGAACTCAAAAAATCAAAAGACAATATTGAAAGATAAAATACAAGAAAATTCTCCAAAATAAAGACATACCATTGCCAGCCAAAGGGCACATAGGTTCCAGGTAAATCTGATTGCAAACTATCAACACTAAGGAAAGCAGGGCAACGTAAAGACCTTGGTGTATCATGAAGTTATTTAATTTCATGAAGTTATTTAATTTCAGGCATCCACAAATAATAAAATTGCCGACAAGAGAGAAAAATTAAGCAGGCATCAAATTTCTATAGATGAATGTTCATCTGTAATAACACTAAATTCATTAAGTTCTTTTTTTTTTATTATTGGTTTTGACAGAGAGAGAGAGAGAACTGAAATGGGGGAGCTCCCCAGTTCAGCATATGGGTCCGCAAGGGCCGGGCCCGGGATTTGATCCTCGGTCCCTGGCACTGCAAAGTGAGCGCCTAACCCACTGAGCCATCCCGGCTTCCCCTCATTAAGTTCTTAAGGTGAGAACTCAGAATCTAAGGACATTATATCTAGCTAAGATATTTTTCAAGTAGAAGCAGACATTCTCAAACACAAAAGGATTCGGGAAATTCCAAGTCCTTCTTGGAAAACTTTCTGACCACAATCTCCAGCAGACTAACAGATAAATTAAAGTGTTCAAAAAAATTTCAGAGATGGAGAAGCTTAAGAAAATTAACACAAACTAACACCTGTGGGAAGAATGTATTAAGAATATGTCTGTGTGTCACCCAGAGGCAAGCTAAGGTTGTAGACCAATGAGTTTGTGGTGACAAAAGATTTCCTCCCTTTAGCTGCACAGTTATTAATATACGATTTCAAGACCAGTGCAAGAAAAAGAAAGAGAGGCAAATAATGTGGTTACAGTGATGAGAAAGACATCGTGTCAAGGCTGGATAAGATAGAAACTTAATTCCTGAGAAGGTAGTGGACTTGGAGAGAAGAGATTTAGGTGCTTGGAAAAGTACCGGAACAGTTGGAGTGGGGTGAGAGTGAAAAGGGTTAAAGAATGTGAGGGTATGGGCAGAGATGAGTATATCTGAGTAGACAAATTGTTACCGGTATGTGCAATTCCACAGCGGTAGTTTAAAGTGACGATGAGGTGTTGGTTGAGACCATACAGGTAAGGTTGGTAAAGTGGGTTATGGTTGCATAGTGGGGATATAAGGCAGTGAAAGGACTTTGGGAATGGTTTGTTAGTGTGGTCGTTCTTTTCAAAGCAGATGCTCAGAAGGAAGATGCCATATCATTGATTTTGACCAAAGGCTACATTTATAGATTTCCATCCTTCATATTTTCATTCACTATTTCCTGAGAGTTTATTCTGTGCTGGGCACCCTTCTTAGGTTTTAGATGGATGAATCACTCACGCTCAACAACCAGATGAGGCAAGTATTATTGTCACCCCTATTTTACAGCAGAGGAAACTGAGGGAACAAGAGCTTAAGGAAATCAATCAACTAAGGCCAATTAGCTGGCAAGTAATGGAGCCACGATTCAAACCCAGAGTTTAGCTTCAGAGTCAGGGCTTCTTATCTCTGCTAATTTGTTTCATGTTCCATGTTTCTATCCCTTAAAAATGAGGAGTTTGGGGAAGCCGGGATGGCTCAGTGGGTTAGGTGCTCACTTTGCAGCACCGGGGACCGAGGATTGAATCCCGGCCCCGGCCTGTGTGGACCCATATGCTGAACTCCAGTTCAGTTCTCTCTCTGTCTCTGTATCTCTCTCTCTCTGTCAAAAACAATAAAAGAATAAATAAAATAAATAAATAAATAAAAACCATACAAGGAAACCCAAAAAAAACTAAAAAAAAAAAAAATGAGGAGTTATTGTGCCTGTGCTTACAAGGGAACTTTGTCATTCATTTGTTCACAAAAACATTGACTGCCCAGGTACTGTTATGTGTTTTGTGCTGTAATGGTAAACACAACAGACAAGAGCCTGGAGCCATGGAGAGTCTTTTTTCTCTCCTAATAAATGCAGTTTTCTGATCGCATCTGGTAAGGCAAGTTTCCCCTCTTTTCTCCTCTTTTTCAAAATTGTTCTAGCTGTTTTCACATGTTTATTTATTCCAAACTATTTTAGAATTGTTTTGTATGTTCTCCAAAATCATGATAAAGTTTTTTTGTTTGTTTGTTTTTGACAGAGAGAGATACAAAGAGACAGAGAGAGAGAGAGAGAACGGGGAAGGCCCAGAGCAGTCTTCATAGTTGCATGTCATTGGTTTTCTACATAGTTTGATTCCACAGGTGGGTGTGGGGCTACGCAGGGCAGGAACCGAGGTGGGTGGGCGACTGGGCAGGGCAGGGCAGGAACCAACTGGGGGCCTTCCACACTGGAGGCATGACGAGGGCAGGAGCCAAACCGGGGGCCTCTCACGTAGAAGGCTTGCCCCATTGAGAACCGATCTCAGACGAAGAAATGATGAATATAGATAGGTAGAGGCATCATATTTCTGAACTTCTAATTTGGGGAGTATTATCTTTGAAAACAATACCCTGGCTTGATTACATCTAGGTTCATTTTTAATATTAGAATTTCCTTAACTCTGTACATATCATCACTACCAGAAGTTAGAAGAAATTACAAAAAGTTAATAAATGTTAATATTCAACTCAAGAAAACATTTTTGGATTGATCTATTAAAAGGTATTATTAGATACTAAATTATGTAGCAAACTTTAGAATTTCTACTACTTTGGTATTTCTACCTACTTCTCTTGTCCAGTAGGATAGCCAATCAAGAATTATTAAAATTGTTTAAGCTTCCCTTCCAGAAAGGGAAACTTTAGTAACTCAGTGAATATCTGCATTTTAAAGGCTGCTGGATGTCACGTAGGCAACTATTTGCCACCTTTGAATAGATTTTAATCCATAATTCTGAAATTATCAAACAAAACAACTCATATTAAACACTTAACCACAATGCCAGTAAAGAGTAAGAACTCCATCAATCATAGTTGTCATGTGATTATTAATGTCATCATCATTATATTGTTATCTCTTGTTAGACAAACATTCCTAAATATAGGAAGTACTAGGAAAATGTCTATTTATCAGTCCTCAAAATTCTCCAGTTGCTAACAATTAACACCTTTCTTCACTTTCTGAATGTTCTCTCAAACCTGTTTCTTTAAATTCCTGCTTATCCTTGACCCTGTCTCTGTACTTTCTCATTCTTCTTCTCTTCCACTCCCTCTTTTCCTCTCTTTCTGAATTTAAATTTATGTATCCTTAAATTGTTTTTAAGGTGGACATAATATGCCTATTATTATTCTGTACACGTTCTCTGAGTTGTATATTTGGAACAGTTGCACAAAAGAGCAACCCTATACTAAATAATTCTCCTTTTTTTGAATATTCCCTAAAATTGAGAATTCACCAGTTTTCTGAAATCACATGTTTCATCTATGGCTTGTCCGAAGTCACAGATTCAGTGACTACAATGTTAGGAGGGAAAGGGAGTGTGTAAGCAGCTGCTGCTTAGCTCTAATCAATTGTTTCCCAGGGGAAATGTGGGCCCAACTTTGCCAGATCATCTGATTTTTCAAGAGAAGGGGGAATTTTGAAATGTTTTGGTAAACTCAACAGATGTTTAAATCTTAACTAATTTATAAATTTATAAAACTGTACACAGTACTCAAAACATGTAAAATCTTGCCACATAGGTGTGACAAAGATGTTGAGATGTCCACTAAATGAATATCTGTTGTTCCTTCTGAGGGGTAGAGTTGTTTCTGGGAAGTGACCACCCATCAAGGATTAAATTTCCCTGAATGCTTTACAGTTAGGTGTAGTCAAAATGATGGTGTTTTAGATACTTTTACATCTGTGGGTCCAATTATCACACAGCTAGCCTCTCCTAACTAATTTTTTTTTCAAGATTTATTTTATTGTTTTTGACCAGAGAGAGAGAGACAGAGAGAAGGGGGAAGGCACAGAGCAGTCTCCATAGTTGTACATCATCAGTTTTCAACATGGTTTCATTTCACACAGGTGGACAGGGGCATGCCCCAAAAGCTGCAGACCAAACCAGGGGCCTCCCACATGTGAAGTGCACCTCAATTCAGAAAGCATATGGGACTGCATGGGCCAGGGCCAGGACCTGATCCTCAGACCCCTAGGGCTGCAAATCAAGCGCTTAACCCACTGAGCCACCCCAGCATCCCCCTCTCCTTACTACTACAGTAGGTTTGGGGATGTTAAAAGGTGAGTTGAGACCAGCGTTTCCATATTTCCACTAATAAAAAGTACAAACCTTAACATGCACAGACAAGGTTTTTGTAATAGTCTTGTTTTTTTTAGGTGAAATGCATTATAGAAATATCTATACTATTGGGTAGTGATTATAATATTTGATTTGTGTTACTTTGTAGTTTAAAAAGTATCAAAAGGAAAAAAACGATCTAATTATTCTTACATGGATATGGTAATCTGACTGATTGTTGATAGCAGAATGGCTCTTGTATGCTACTCACTTGCCTTATGTCCTTCAGCTGGGATAGGCTAACTGTCTTACCTTCTGGAGTGTGTGTGTGGGGGGGGGGAGGTGAGGGGGACACAGAAGGGAAGAGTAAGATGAGCAGATGAGGTGTAAGCTGAGTCTCTCATTCCCACCATTATCCATCCTCAATATCCTTTATATGGGTGGAGCAAGAATCAACAACCAATTCCTGGAGTCTGCTGCAGCCTTGCAGTTTTCAACCAGTCACAGAATCCAGATTTGCTCTCACGAGTATTTAGAACAGAAGAGAACCATTACTAGATGGTGCTGAACCATAATAGCTAATGGACTGATTGGGATGGAATTTCTTGGAGGCTAGTGGCATCACTCCAGTCAGTTCATTGAAGTTGAAAAAATTCAACCCTTTATTTTAAACCATTGAGTCGTGTTGCATCCTATATATTGCCTGATGTCAGGAGTGTCAGGTATAATATTTTCTAATGCGTGATTTCATTTCATATAAACCAGCACTAAGTGGGCCAGGCTGGCACTATATTATTGTCCCTTTGGACGAGGAAATTAAGACACAGAGATTAAGTATGACATTGAATAAAACAGCAAATAGCAATATGATTGCTGATTTAAAGAAATTAAAAACTACCTTTAAATAGATGTATTTTATTAATAATAAGTGTACTAGTGTAAAAATTCCTGAGGAAAGCATTACATCTTAACTCAGGTAAATGGTTTCCTTGGCAACCTCTACAACACAGCTCAGGTGTGTTCTCTTGCCATGTAACATCCAGCAAATAAGAAGCTGAGGTCTTAGAGCAATGTTGCTAGTTAAATGCCCTTTACACTGTGTTTCTGAAACAGCAGCTATCTCAGTTGAGCTATTAGCATCATAATAACACTATGTCATCAGCTCAGGGGACAGATCTTGTTTTATTGTTAGCTGTATGTAGCAGATAGACACAGATCCAATTTATCAAATAGTCGTTTCATATTTTAAAATGTGTTTTAAAGAAGCAACATACATAAAGACATTCTAGTTTTAAGCTAATTAGAACTGAATTTTTTACTCTTTTTAACCCATTCTAATTGTACTAGAATTGTATATATTTTAAAATTAGGCTCATAACTCAAAGCTGTAAATAAATTCAAAGCTGTCATGCTATTAATGAAACTACAGAAAATCTTATATTGGCTTTGATCATTTTATCACTTAAAAGCTTTATATCTAGCATTGATTGCAATAGAAATAGATGGGCCTAAAATCTGTCTGTACCATAGTGAGCTGTAAGATTGTACTATTGGGTATGTGACAGATAATGCAAACAACAAAGATCGGAAAATATATTCAACTGCCTAAGAGTTCCATTAATTTGAGTAAGGTGATTGCATTTGATTTGAAGAGAAGGTAAAGCTTATTGAAGGGTTCTAAATTGGAGGGGGAAATAGTCTAATAGAAATTTGCATTTCAAATGTTAGAAGAAATAAAAAATAGGCAAATATAGTTCAGTTTCTGCAGTAATGTTTTACTCAGATGGCTGAGTCTGTGAGACTGTAGATAATGAATAATGAACAGTCATATATATCAAATCTATAACTTGTTTATATGCAGGGGACACCTATTCCTTATGAACAGTGCACTAAAGACAGTTTAGACTTCAAAGGTAACTCATGAAAAAAGGAAACTTTTACAACGTATTAAAATTCTCATTTACCTTTTCAGTTACTTGAAGGTAAAATTTTCCTTTAATGCTAATCTAAAATATTTTTTTTAAGATTTATTTTATTGCTTTTGACAGAGACAGAGATAGAGAGAGACAGAGAGAAAGGGGAGAGTCCAGAACAGTCGCCATAATTGTATGTCATCAGTTTTTCAACATGGCTTTTGTTCCACACAGGTGGGTGGGGGCCTCGCAGGGTGGGAACTGGGCTGGGGGCCTCCTGCATGGAAGGCATGCCCCTCAAGCCAGGGGCAAGAACCAACTGGGGGACTTCCTGCATGGGAAGCACACCCCAGTTCAGCATATGAGTCCACACAGGCCAGGGTCAAGATTCAGTCCTCGGTTCCCAGAGTTGTAAAGTGAGCGCTTAACTGGCTGAGGCATCCCAGCTTCCCCTAAAATATTTATTGTAAGAATGGGTATTTGAAAAAGAAGGTATCACTCAAAATAGAAGAAAAACAAAAAAGTTATATTTACCTTTTATTGATTCTAAGATGAACGTTTTTCATGGTTTAATATCACTGAAACCAGGATGATTTTTCAAATCAATGATGTGTGCTAGTGTAATTGGAAGCATTTTTTCATTTCTTGGTGGTATAGAAAAATAATTGTTTTTCTTAAAATTAACAGTTTTTAGATTCAGTGAAATATGTGATCTATCTTTCTGTTTCAACTAAATGGATATTTCCCTGCTACTTGTATTGCCTCTGCCTCTTTTTCTTATCTTCTAAAAATGTATTTTAAAGACTCTCTTACTTTTCTCTAATATTTTCATGAGTATTGTTGTGTGTGAATGTATATAGGACTATTTTAAAATATACATGTTATGTAAATATACAATTTTACAGTTAGACATTATTATGGAATATGCTGAAATTAAGATATTTGAAACAATTTATACAATTTTATAGTTAGACATTACTATGGAATATGCTGAAATTAAGGAATTTGACATTATTTCACTAAAGGGGAAACATTAAAGAGAAAAATTCTTAGTATAAGGGTAAGGACACTCATCTAGTATTTAGAGTCATGTTTTGGTACTTATCAGCCGCTTATTGAACAGTGACTTGAAGACAACCACCTTGACACTGATTGAAACACAAACATGAAGGTTAAAAACTTTATTGGATGGCATGTTCCAAAAGCCTTGCAGTCATCTTATATTCCTTCTTAGTTTACCCAAATGATGTCAATAATAGTAATGCCAATTTACTGAATCTACTGCATCAATCCTATTTTTATAATGTAGAATAGTTATATTAATTTTCCTCTACCACTGTGGTAAGCAATTATTTCTCATATATGTCTATTTTTGTAACTGGGTGATTTTATTTTGTGTGTGTGTGTGTGTGTCACTCATATTTTAAAACTAAACTGGGAAAGCCGGATGGCTCAGTGGGTTAAGCGCTCACTTTGCAGCCCCGGGGACTGAGGATCGAATCCTGGCCCCGGCCCATGAGGACCCATATGCTGAACTGGGGTGTGCTTCCCAGTTCAGTTCTCACCAGGGTGAGACCCTGCCCCAGTTCCTGCCCTGTGCAGCCCTGCGCCCACCTGTGGAATGAAACTATGTGGAAAAACCAATGATGTATAACTATGGAGACTGTTCTGGGCCCTCCTCCTTCTGTCTGTCCCTGTTTCTGTATCTCTCTCTCTGTCAAAAACAATAAAAATAAAAATCTTTAAAAAAAAATTAAAATTAAACTGCCAGTGCTACTATTAATAAAATAATTATTCATATAGAAAATTATGCTATATTCTTCTCCTGTAGTTTCTCACGGCTCTTAATACAGCACAAATAATTTTATTTAACTGGCTAATTATCTTGGAGGATCCGTCTCTTCAGTCTGTTTATAAATAGTATAAAAAGAACTCATTTTAAGTAGTAGTCAAATTGGGTATATGACATTTTCAAGCTATTATTTCAGTATTTATACAAATATGCAAATTATTTTAATTTTTACATTTCAACTGACTTTTTGACTATATCTGCACACACATTTATTTGATTCTCCCTGTATTCTTCTCACAAAATTAAAGTGGCTTAAAACTTTTAAAATATATACAATTGTTAGAAGAATTATAAGATAAAGAAGAAAAATCAAAAGCTACATAAACTTTGGCCACCCTGAAGAGAGATACATGCATTTAGGAAAAAGGGGTAAACTGGTTGCTGTAACTATGCACTGACTTTAGTTCTGTGGTGTCTGACACTCAGGCTCAAAAAAAAACACAAACAAACAAAAAAAACAAAGAGTAATAACATTCATCTTGTCTGATAAATGTGTCTGTTGTTTCTTTTAAAGATAGAAGGCTTTGAGTCTGAAATTCAAAATAGATTCATCATTTAGCTTCTTAAATATAGGTAAATTAGTAATATGAAGATGAATACGTGAATAAAGCAAAACTGGGATGTATATTACATTTTCTTATCTGAAGTAAATTAGGTGAAGTCTAAGAAATTTACATACTTTACAACTATAATAGTTTGAAGTTTTTTCTTCTCTTTTTTTTTCTTTTAGAGCTTTTGTTCATTTATTTTGTGGAAGAAATATCAATCTGTTGAATATTGTAGCAGATATTCCATAGACTTCTCCAAAGTTGTCTTTAATTATAGTGTTCTTACTCACACTAGAATCATAGTATAGAATTTTAGAGTTTAAATATTATCATTAATTACTCAATAGTAGTCACAGAAATTGAACGCATATATACATACAAACATGCACATATGTCCAAACAATTTCTACCACATAAATTACACATATTTACATATGTTCAATTTTTATATATATTCAATCAACACACACACACACACACACACAGCAATCACATTCATGTTGCTTTTACCAAAATATCCACATCAGCAATTCACTCTTTTTGAAATCATAACTAAAAATTGACTACACATTTTGTATGTCTTTTCTTAATTTGGAGATATTTAATATCCAATAATTAAGACACAAAAGGGACATTACATAATGATAAAGAGATCCATCAAACAAGAGGATCGAACCCTTATAAAATATATATATGCACCTACTATAGGAGCACCCAAATATATATATATAAAAATATTGACTGACAAAGGGAGAGATCAACAGTGGTACAATCATAGTAGGGGACTTTAACAATACATTGACATCCATGTACAACTCTATCAGACAAAATCAACAAGGAAATAGCAGCCTTAAATGACAAACTGAACTAGTATTTAATTGATATTTTTAAATTATTTCACCACAAAGCAGCAGAATATACCTTCTGTTCAAGTGCAGATGGAATATTTTCCACAATAAAACACGTTAGGCTACAAAACATGTCTCAATAAATGTCAGAAGATTGAAGTAATATACAGCATCTTCTCTGACCACAATAGTATAAAACTAGAAATCAATTATAAGAAAAATACTGAAAAATACTGGAGGCTAAATTACACACTATTAAATAATGAATGGGTCAACAATTTGATCAAAGAAGACATCAACAAATGAAAAGACAACCTAATGAATGGGAGAAGATATTCACCAATGACACATCTGATAAGGGGTTAATATCCAAAATTTATAAAGAAATACAACTCAAAACACCGAAAAAAAAAAAAAAAAGAATTCAAATAAAATAATGAGCAGAGGACCTGAAGAGATATTTTTCCAAAGAGGATATATGCATGACCAATAGACATATGAAAAGATGCTCAGTATCACTAATCATCCCAGAAGTGCTCATTGAAACCACAATGAGATAGCACCTTACACCTGTCAACATGGCTTTCATCAATATATCAACAAACAGGTGTTAGCGAGGATATAGAGTAAAGAAAATCTTCACATATTGTGGTGGGATTGCAAATTGGTACAGCCATAATAGGAGACAGTTTGGAGATTTTTCAAAAAATAAAAAATAGAATTACCTTATGACTTCGCAATTCTACTTCTAGGTTATTTACCTGAAGAAATCCAAAACACTATTTTAAAAAGATACATGCACCCCTCTGTTCACTGCCAAGCTATTTATAATAGCTAAGATAATGTACCCAAATGTAGCCAAGGAACCCAAATACCCATCAATAGACAATTGAATAGAAAAAAAGTGGTATATATGCATATATACACTGAACTATTACTTGTCCATTTTTTTTAAAGAATAAAATGTTGCTCTTTGAAACATCATTGATCGACCTAGAAGTGCTATGCTAAGTGAAATAAGACAGACTAAGCAAAACAAATACCATATGATCTCACTTACATGTGCATCTAAAGAACAACAACAAAAATGAACAACAACAACAACAAAAAGACCAGAAACAGACTCATGGATGCAGAGAAACTAATGGTTGCCAGAGGGGAGAGGTGTTGGGGAGCTGGGTGAAAAACATGAAGAGATTAAGAAATACAAATTGATAGTTACAAAATAGTCATGGGGACATATGTACAGCATAGAGGATATAGTCTACAAGGTTGCAACACTATGTATAGTGCCAGGTAGATACTAGACTTATCTGGGAGATTGTTACATGAATTACATAAATGTCAAACTACTATGGTGTGCACCTGAAACTAATGTAAAATAATACTGATGTGAACTGTAACTGAACAAAGGAAGACTTTTTTTTTTTTAATTTAGCATTTTAGTTCTGTCAGTGGATTCAATCTTTAATTTTAAATTGAAGCTAGTTGTTTTTGGGGTTTTTTTTTACTTTCTTGACTTTGTCATTTCAACTGAGCAATGGAAGAAAAATTTAGAACTTATGTGTAGACTGTCACCTGGGAACAGAATGCTCCAGTCAGAGCCTTATTTCCTCTTAGTTTGTTTTAAAAAAAATTTTAAATAGCACGTTGAAAATGGAACAATTTCACATATTAATAGCTCCTGTTGTGTTGTCTTTTAACAGTATGTATGGCAGGTGTCATGAATGGGTTACACCTTGAAATCTGTGAGGAGGCGATCAACACTGTGTCCTGGAGAAAGACGAAGGATTTAATTACTGCATGTGGACTAGGCTGTTACCGTAATTACTGACAGGAAAAGACTTCAGAAAATAAATGAGATCAAAAGGAAGGTCACTGAGCTTTCTTATAAAGCATTTTCCACTTCACAACATGGAACACTTTTAGTACATCTATTTCTGACATGACAGGATGTTACAGGCAGATGTCCTCAACATGCTTTGTTAAACAGTTCTACTGCCATTCTCTCATCACTTTCAATGTTCTTTATAGTGACACCAAAGAAGAAAAGTTACAGGTTTATCTTAGGTTGCCTCTAAGTATTAGTTTTGGAAACAACATGGCATATCAACTGTCCCAGACTTGTCTTAGTGTGCTGGTTTATGTATAGCCTTCTTGGTTTCTGGTGAACATTTCTGAAGAAAATCTAATTTTATTTTATTTTTTCACCTGTCTTTATCTCCACCTTGCTTCCTCTAATGTTAATATCTTGTTTAACCATGACACATTTATCAAAACTAAGAAATTAATATTGTCAGAAAATCTAATTTTAAAATTGTTATATTGCTATAAGGACAATATTCAATATAAAGATGTTACAAACAGAGCCCAATAATATTCAAGTTTTTTGAAATTTTGGATTTATTTTCCTAGAATTAAAGCATGCTTGTATAATAATAGACATTGACTTTGAAATTGGCTGTGCAGTAGGTTAATATATAATGAAACCCACCATCCCTTGTCATGTTTAAAGAAAGGTACAAGCATGCACAAATAATTCAGTCTTCTAGGGATAAATGCACTTCTCCCTATCACATAGAATTTTTAGCATTCTGCGGTTTGACTTCTTGATGAATAACGGGCATACATAAAAACCTATTTTGAATAATGAATTCCCATAGTTATAGATAATTATTGTAGTGTATACATTACCACAAGCATCTAGCCAAAGATATTGTCATCCTTTTGTTTCTTCATATTTGTTTTATTTGTACTGTATTCTTTCTAATTTGTGTATTATCCAAAGATAATGGCATAGATCACATTAATTCTTAATAAAAATAAATGAATTTGAGAAACTTGGAAGGTACTTCCTCCTTGCATAGGTGACAGAATTTCACTGATAAATATTTGGTGAACGAGATTTTAGTTTGAAACATTTGAATATGCCAGACAACTGGGCTGAATGATGCTTTAGTTAGACATAATATAATCTAAAGGCATAGCTTAATTTACTTCTTAAGGTGAATCAATTAGGAAAGAAATCTAAGAACAAAAGTACATATTTGGATTGGATAGACTAAAAAGATGGAATAACAAGGACCACATATAGGCTTCCATTGATTCAGTCAAAAGAAAAAACAAAGACAATGTAAAAAGTAGTATACTGTATTTCAAGACTCTAGACATCGGGCAATGAAGGACAGTGATCTTGAGATATGGGAAGCAAATGAAGTAAATGCTACTATTGCTCCAGCTTACTGACTTGAGTTTCCAATCCATGGCACAGAAAATTGAACCTATGGGGACTCAGGCAGACAACCTTACTTGAGATGGAATCAGGATCCCAGGACACAAAGTTTTTTCAGTTTATAAGAAGGGACAGAGAAGAGAGAGATGCAGAGAAAGACAGATCTGCAGCAGGTCCTTTAGTGTTCAGCGGAATGCTGACTATCACCTGCATGTAAGGAAAATACCCAAGATTAGAAAAGAATTACTTCAATGAATTAAAAGTAATAGGACCTGATGCTCACATAGGGTCAAGAATAAATACCTGTTCCTCACAAGCCAAAAAGGAAAAGAATCAAATTGTTTTCAAGTAAGTTAATCGCATTCCACCATAAAGATAAAAAATGTTTATCAGAATACAAACACATACACCACCTAACAAGGTAAAATGTACAATTTCTGGCATCTAATTAAAAATTGCCAGTCATACAAAGAAGCAGGAAAATACGATCCGTGATAAGGAGAAAAACTACTTCATCAAAAATAACCCCAAACTGATACAGATGTTAGAAGTAGCATACAAGGACATAAAAATAGTCACAAAACTATATTCTACATTTGAAAAGTTAGATGGAAATAAGGAAAACTGTTTAAAAGGCCTAAATAGAGCTTCTAAATGTGAACTAGCATTCAGTTGAAAAACACACAGGTTGGTATTAATGGTAGATTAGATATTGTAGGAAAAAAGGCTAATGACTTTCAAAACATAGCAATAGAAAGTATCAAAAGTAAAAATAACTTTAAAAAATTAAAAGAGCAATAGTTAGCTGAGGGATAGCACCAGGCAGCCTAATATATATGTAATTGGCACATGGACAAGAGATGACAAAGGGGACAGAAAAATATTTTTTAAAAAAGGTGTTGACTGTGTCCATGAGTTTTTTTCCATGAATGAGTGAAGTCATATAGTTCTCGATTTTTTCTGTCTGGCTTATTTTATTTTGCAGGGTGATCTCAAAGTCCATCCATGTTTTCATAAATGGCAGTATTTCACCTTTTGTTATGACTGAGTAATATTCTATTGTGTAAATATACCACAACTTCTTTATCTAGTCATCTACCAACAGACACTTTTGTTGTTTCTATGCCCCCCAAAATTCCAAATTTGTTGGAAAATATAAACCACAGATCCAACCATCCAAGCACAAGAAAAATGAAGAAAACCATAGCAAGGCACATTATAATCAAGTTACACAAAACCACAGAAAACAAGGCAATATTATAAACAATCAAATACAAAATAACCAAAACAAACAAAACCAACAAACAAGAAATAAACAAAACTACTTTACATATAGAAGACCCAGCATAAAGGTTGGATCCAATACAATTCAAATGAGAATACAATGTAACATATACTTTAAAGTATGAAAAAAAATTATGTCTAGAATTACATATCCAATGAATGTATCTTTCAAGAAATAAAGTGAAATAAAGACTTTTTCACATATACAACAGCTCAAAGAGTTCATAACCAGCACAACCACACTACAAGAAATGATAACATAAAAATGTGTCAGGAAAAAATAAGAAAATAAAAAACTAGAGCTGATTATTTTAATGTTGCTCTGTTAATAATAGGTTTAAAAATGTAGACAAATGATATAGACGCAGACCACAGTATTAAGCAGCTTGACTTGATTGATATTTATAGAGAACTCCACCAAACAATAAAAAACTACACATTATTTCATGCACATACAGAATGTTTCCCTAGATAAACTATATACTGGGCCAAAACTAGTGTCAATAAATGTAAAAGGATTCAATTCACACAAAACACATTTTCTGAACACAATAAAACTTATTGGAAATTAATAACAGAAAGGTCACTGGAAAATCCCCAAATATGTGGGATTAAATAATGTTATCAAAATCTAATGGATCAAAGAAGTCAAGAAGAAAACAAAACATTTGCAACTAAATGAAAATTGAAACACAATATATGAAAAGTGTGAGATGCTGCTAAAGCAGTACTGAGAAGAAAATTTGGGGCACTGGATGCCCATATTAAAAAAGAAGAAAGATCTTCAATGTCAACTTCTTTATTAAACCAGGAAATGGGATGCCATGATGGCTCAGCAGGTTAAGGGTTCACTTTGCAGCCCAGGGGTCCAAAGATTGAATCCAGGCCCTGGCCTGCACAAACCCACGTGCTGAACTGGAGTATGGCCCCAGTTTGATTCTCGCTGGGGCTAGCTTCCCATGTGGGAGGCCCCTGACCCAGTTCCTGCCCTGTGCAACCTCCCACCCCCCTGTGTGGAATGAAACTATGTCAAAAAAAAACAACATGATGGGGAAGCTGGGATGGCTCAGTGGGTTAAGCACTCACTTTGCAGCCCTGGGGACCGACGATCGAATCCCGGCCCCAGCCTGTGTGGACCCATATGCTGAACTGGGGAGTGCCCCCAGTTCAGTTCTCACCGGGGTGAAGACCCCAGCCCAGTTCCTGCCCTGTGCAGCCCCACTCCCACCGGTGGAATGAAACTACATGGAAAAACAAATGATGTGTAACTATGGAGATTGTTCTGGCCCTCCCCCTTCTCTCTGTCTCGGTCTCTGTATCTCTCTCTCTGTCAAAAACAATAAAAATAAATCTTTAAAAAAAAACATGATGTACATCTATGGAGACTGTTCTGGGCTCTCCCCTTTTTCTCAGTCTCTCTCTGTCTCTGTCTCTGTCTCTGTCTGTCTCTGTCTCTGTCTTTCTCTGTCAAAAACAATAAAAGAAAATAAAAATAATAAACCAGGAAACAAAGAGCAAAAGAAGTCCAAAGTACGCATAAAAAAAGGAAATAAAGATTACAATGGAAATCAATGAAACAGAAATATTAGAAAATCAATAGATAAAATAAAATAAGCTTAAAGTTGATTCTTTGAAAAATTCAATTAAATTGGAAAAATTTTAACCAGAATAAGAGAGAAAAATAGAGATAAAGAAAAAATGCAAATTAGCAATATCAAGGATATGAAGAGTCACTAAATATTCTAAGGATATTATCAGGATAATAAGAGACTATTATGGACTTTATGCCTATAAATTCAACAACTTGGATAAAATGTAAAATTTCTTGAAAGACACAAATTACAAAACTAACTCAAGAAGATATAGATAATCTGAATTGTCCTGTGTCTATTAAATATATTGATTTGACAGTTAACACTTGTCTTTCAAAGAAGATATGCCTAGATGATTGCATTGGTGAATTCTACCAGGCATTAAAAAAAAAAAAAAAAAAATTCTACACAACCTCTTCCAAAAACTTAAAGTAAGGAAATATTTTCAACTCATTTTAAGTCCAGATACCAAAACTAGACTAGAACATTGCAAAGAAAAAATAAAACTTTAGATAGAAAACCCTCATGAAGATGAGAACATTCCTGGTAAGCATGAGGTGCTTACGCGGATTCTCCACCTATGAATTAGGCTTGTGTTTCAGATTGATCCCACCTGTATATGAAAAGGCAATTTTGTTTTGTGGTATAAATTAATGGTATTTTATAATCTTCACTGGTGACATTACCTAATAATTCTTTTCAAATAGTCAATTGTATATAGTAATTTTACCTTCAGATCCTAGGTGAATTAATAATTTCACAAATACTATTTCCATATTCAAGTCACTTAATGAAAAAAAAGGCAATAACTGTAATACTGTCAATGCAATATGACCTTGATACTTTACTAATCTCTTTGTCTCTACTATTTCGGTTCACCTTCAAACCTTCCATTATCCCTTCAAGATATTCCACACTTTCTGACTCATTCCTCAACTGAAATAGCTTTATCAAGATTAACAGTGAGCTATATCTTACCAGTATTAATGGGCAATTACCTGTCTTCATTTTATGAGACCTCTTAGCTGCTTTTGACATTGTTTGCTACTAGCTCTTCCTTGAAATAATTTTTTTCCCCCCATAGGTGACATCATATTCTCATTTTTCTTCATCCCCCTCCCCCCACACACCTTTTTGTCTTCTTTCCTGACTTTTCCTCCCTATCTGACTGCTAAATTTTGGAGGATCCCATGACCCAGTTCTCTCATTTTCTCTATCTCTGCTCTTGGACAAGTTGATCTCATTTTATTCTATTGTTTCCAACAGCTTCTTTGTGCTATTGACCTTCCAACTTTTATTTTATAGAGTCCACTCATTTTTCCCCCCTCCTCTGGGTAACCATGCCTGTGGGAACTCCAGGTGGTTTCAGGTCCTTTTAAAGTCCACATGAGTAGGCTTAACCAGTAACAGAAGCCCTACACTATACAATTTCTATGTTAACGATTTTCGACCTCACTGCTCTGTAGGCATTTTCCTCACTTTACAGATTAAGAAACTAAGAACCAAAGATTAAACTCATTGGGAATCACAAAGTTAATCCACCAACAAGGTTCACAGAAAAGCCCATGTTTATACCACTAGACTATGAGCTGTGTGAAAGCAGGGACTGCCCAACTCGTTGTTGTTATCCTTAGTGGTGGGAAACAAGAAATTTTAATCATTATATAAATGATTCTATCTATTCAATATTTTTTATTTTAGTTTTATCTATCTCTTTTTCTTCAATAGACTATTTACATCTTGCTTTGTAATATCTATTTTTGAGCACAGCAGTAAAAGTGGTGAGGGGGTCTTTTACTAACTCATTGAATAGTTTTGAGAAAGTAATAATTTGTTAGATGGCAAGAGGTATTGGAGGTGTTGAGTCAGCAAAATGAGACATACATAGGTTAATGTGGCTTTACTTGGGAATAAAAATGCTAATAGTCTCTAACATTTGTTGCACTTACTATTTTCTAGGCACTATCCCAAGCAGGCAGATTATCTTATTTAAGTTTCACAACAATCCTAGGAGGTAGGTATTTATTTTACTAGTGGGAAAACTAGGACACAGTTAACTTGTCCAAGATAATAGTGGTGAAGAAATTCTTACCTCCAACTATGAAGTCTGAATGATTTCATGAAGCTTTATGAAAAACAGCTAAGAACATAAAACTGTTAAAAAGTTTTACAGGTTCTGAGGAGACAGTTTCTTAGCATAGAATCATAAACTGTAGGGGCTTTTGAAAAAATATAATTCGACTATTGCATTTTATAGATTAAAAAGAATAACACTTTAGAGTCTGCTATATCCTGTGCCTTGGTCTACATTTTATAGCTAATGCATGCAAAATTTAAGGCCCCTGCCCCCCAAAGCTAATCCTACTATGTTCTGGATTTCATCTCTTAACTCCTCTAAGTCTTCACTTCATTGATTAGTCTTTTCTCCTCTCCATCATCAGCCTACTCTTCTGTGTCAGATATTTTCAACAGCTCTAATAGTTCTCCTTTTTAAAAATCCCTGCAGCTATGGCATCAGTTATATTTTTCGTGAACTCCTGAACCCAGAATTGCAAGCTGCTATCCTTAGTTTTTGTTGCTAAACTGAAAACTAGACTGTACTCTCTTTGCCTGCTAAATGGTTCCTTGTCCCTGCTAACCTCAAGCCCACAAAATGCATTTTTAGAGACCACAGCCATCTAATTCTGAGAAGTAAAACCAGAACATTTGTTTTGCTTTGAATTACATTCTTCTGTCCTTATACCGTTTTACTTCACACCAATCAAAGTGTGTGTTCCATAACACTTTTGCTAACTGTCAGAAGGCAGCAAACAAAGGCTTTCTCTTTCTTATTCCACTTTGTCTTTATTTCAAGGCTCTTATACTTTCATAGACATGTTTGTTGAAATGTATAATATGTACACTTGAGATTACTGACTCCTGAACCCTCAGTTCCTCTTCAACCCATTCCATTTCATCCCCCACCAATCCTCTAACACTATTCTCATTATAGGTTCAAATACTTGCTCCAATTCACCTGTTCTAATAGGCATTTTTGGCCAATACCCAAATGACTTTTAATATATTAGGTCACTCTCTTTGAAACATTGTCCTCTCTTGGGTTCCCTACACAGGGAATTTAAATTCTAGCTCTGCTACATCCTAGACTTGATTTCATAACTTGTAAAAGAAATCTAAAAATACCCTCCATTATATTCAGTTTCTCTAGAAACATGGAGTGCATGTTACAGAAAAATACTTATTTCTCCATGGATAAATTAAATGCAGTAGGCATACACGTCAGCATTGACTGTGTATATCTGTAAGAAGATCAGAAAAAATACTATAAAGTCATTCTGTATAATATGATTACCTCTACGTTCTTTATAACAGCAGATACAGATACTGGCCAGTCCAATTTTGTTCATAGTATGGACAGTAGCAGAGTTTATATGAGAAAGGCAAGATTCTCTCCCACCCAGCAATAATAATAATAATAATAATAATAATAATAATAATAATAATAATAATAATAAATCATGCTAAAAGTATATTTAACAAAGAAATAGTTTTAAGTAATAGAAACTACTACTTAATCACTTACTTACACTTAGCATTATAATTATAAACTTTCAAAGCCTTGGGTGCCCATGTAAAATTAAATAGCATAAACTTTGCTTCTTTCACTCTCAAGATAAAAGCAATTATAATTTGTAAATAGCCATCTCAGTTGGTTTTGAATATTCATCTGGTAATTACATTCAGCACAAGATTAATTGGAAGACTGTTTTCTGATTCAACCTGAATGTTCATGTAATTATCGAGTTTTTATACGTGTAATCAATATTAAGGAAGCAATTTGTTTGAATGTAGTTCTGATTTTATAACTGAAAAATAGTCTACTAAAATACTCTATATAAGCAATGTTATTTGGAACAAAAAAAAAAAAGGCAGCTTTTGGCTCAACTCACAAGGTATATAATTTATCCAATGGTAAAGCTATTTCTCTGGACCTTTCTGATGTACAAGTGTATTTTTTAATGAAAACATTACCAACCTGTTAACCCAAACAGATGTTTATTGGAAATACAAATGCTTTAAGCATTATCTCATGGTGTATGTGGTTTAGAGACTTTTACATATAAAAAGCATGGTTTTATTTACCTCCCAACAGGTACACATTACCCTTGTAGTTTGTACCTGCTGAGCATACAAATAGGCTTTTGCCAGTTCTCCTGTTGTGGGTATTTCATTGTCCAGTACTCTGGGTCCACTCTTAGATAGAAACATAATGGAAGTTACCATTCAGAGACCAGCACAAACGGTCAGAGAGAGAATTTCATCACATCCCCATGAGTAATTGTCTTTGGCTAATTTTATCCTATGTTGTTTTATTATATTTCATATTTTTCCAAAGCTAATTAGAAGGGGCTCATGTAAACTTATAATCGAAATACTATGAAAGTGATTTAATTGCATGACTAGCATGAAACTATATAGCTGAACTGTCCACTCATTTATAATTTATATGCAAGTAGAAAGGTCAATCAGCAATTATTGGCAGTGTAATTACCATCTGTAATTTGCTAGGCCAGTTGTTATAATAAATAGATGCATATTACTGGGAATAAAATTTAAATTTAATTTAACATAGTATGGAGGTGATGCAGGGTCACCTGAACCTGTATACAGAGGGTGCCAAAAAAATGTATACACATTTTAAGCAAGGAAAAAACTATATTAAAATTGTAATACTTAATATATACCAGTAACAAAAGATGAATACAAGTCATGGTTGACTTCTGCAATTACAAGGGGTGCTCAAAGTGGTTACCATCAACATCCAAACAATTCTGATTATAATGAACTGTTGCTTGAGCAACGTTAATCAAAATGTCCACTTGTATTGCTGTACATGCCATTTCAATTTGCCATGCATGTCAAACTTATCGTGAATGCATGCAGTTGTTAGGTGTATTGGAGGTTCTATTGCATACACATGCCTCCATTGTTGTTGTACTTCCACAACATTCTCGAATTTCAAATACCACTTCCAAATGGTCTTGTGCTCCTCTAATGGCCAACTTTGTCATGGTTCACTATTAACATTGAGTTTTGAAAGCTCACAAAGCAAATAACTGATTATCTTTAAATCCATCAGCATTCAAAGCAAATAACTCTAAGTCATAAAGTAACTTAGATAAAATTATTTTCTTAGAAAAAATTATTTATAAAAACATTATGATATTTGAAGAGCTGGTTGCTTATATAGAGGAGGAATGAAAAGGCATGCCTGAGGAGCTTTGGCCAACAAAACATACTGAAAATTATTAGAACAAGCTAAAGAAATCAAGTATAGAAAAGCCCAATGCTAGAAAAGAAGTAAAATGTCCATAATTAAAGAGTTCCTGCTATATTGGCCATGATCACATGAGTCCATTTTACAAGCCAGACAATATTCTAATACACAGACCAGACCAGCAAGGTAGGTGTTGTTTCCCCTCTTTTAAGGGTAAGAGATGGGAGACTCAATTGATTTGTAGATCAGTGTCACAGAGAAAAAAATAGTAGGGCTTAGAACAAAACTATTTTCTACCTGACCACACACCATTTCTAAAATGCTAAGTTGCTATTTTTTTTTTTAATATTTATTTATATTGGGGAAGCCGGGATGGCTCAGTGGGTTAAGCACTCACTTTGCAGCGCCAGGGACCGGGGATTAAATCCCGGCCCCGGCCCGTGCGGACCCATATGCTGAACTGGGAGCTCCCCCAGTTCAGTTCTCTCACTGTCTCTGTCTCTCTGTCTCTCTCTCTCTGTCTCTCTCTCTCTGTCAAAAATAAATAAATATTTTTTTAAATTTATTTTTATTGTTTTTTGACAGAGAGAGAGGTAGACAGGCAAAGAGAGACAGAGAGAAGGGGGAGGGCCCAGAGCAGTCTCCATAGTTGACAGCATTAGTTTTCCATGTAGTTTTATTCCACAGGTGGGCGCGGGGCTGCACAGGGCAGGAACTGGGGCTGGAAGCCTCCTGAATAGGCCCCAGCAAGAACTGAACTGGGGGCACACCCCAGTTCAGCATATGGGTTCGCATGGGCCAGACCCGGGATTTGATCTTCAGGCTCTGAGGCTGCAAAGCTAGCGCTTAACCCACTGAGCCACTCAGCTTCCCCTAAGTTTCTATTTTTAAAGGTTCCTTGAATCAAACTTCAGTGTGTGGAAAGACCATGGTGTCCGCTGGATGAGGAGGTGAGGACATGGACTCTGAAGTAGAAACACATGATGCTTCTTCACTGCTATATGTGAACTACTATAGGCTGTCAGAAGTTTATTTCTGTTACAAATATTCTAAATATGAATTTATTAGTACTATCATTACAAAAGCTAACGTAAAATCTGGATGGAATAAAATATATTGAGATGGGTATAAATTACCTAAGACAATGATAAATAATTCTTGTAATAAGAAATCTGACAATTGAAGAGCAAAATTCCTGAAAAGTAATATACAACCTAGCATGTAAAGGCACAAAGTTAAATTCTATAGTCAATTTCATAATTGCAATGATTTTTTTCACATGTTATCACAATGGTGTATCTTAGCTCCATCAGTAAAAATTGAAGTGAGTGGATTGCACAAAATGGCAATTATCTGCAGAAACCTTAATATGTGATGGATAACTGTAATAACTCATGTTAGAGAGGAAAATTAGCATTGATAGGTAAAAAATGGTGGAAATTTGAGATTTCCTGTCATGGTTACCTATAAATTTATACCTTGGGGCAACAGAACAAGGGGAATGTTCCAGAACATTGATGATTACGTTTATTGCACAGAGCAAACAAATATGATTTAGGTGTTTCCAGAACAGAATGTCTCTGACTTCAATACAAACAAAAAATGAAAAGATCTAAAATAATAAGATGATTCAATAACACCTGAAGCAAGTTGTAATCAAATATAATTCAGAGTACTTAATGGCCACCAGGTAGAGGAGATGTCTACAAACTGATAAAGGGTCTGAGGAAAAATGCATTGATTCCTTCAAAGGAATGTCAACAGTATAGCAAAAGAGATAAAAATCTATAATCTTTGCTATTTTTCTCATCAGCCTCCCCAATCTCCCCTTTCTTATCCTGTCTGGAAACATGCAGAGTTTGAGCCGAATCTTGAGGGAAAAATAATGTCCTCCATAATCCCACTGGAACACAGGAAGACACCATCAAAGAAATACACAATTAACTATTTGACATCAGTGCATAAAGATGTGTTGCCTATATTAGGAACTAGGGACAAAGAAATAGAACAAACATCTCTATTAGACCACTGATTTCTCATTGCCTAACTTTTCAAATCTGTGGCTCCTTGAAATATTTGTGCGTGCCTTGGTAAGTTGGTTTCAGCAAATATGGAAAATAGCAGGTAAGAAAGTGGAGTCTGCAATTCAGCAGGGTGCTGGGAGCATTGTTTGTACTTTTCTACTGTTTGAGTTACTTGTAATGAAGTAGAAATAAAAAAATAATAATAATCATAATCATATTTTCAGGTCATAATTATCTTAGCTGTATTTCTTCAAGCTAAAATTTGTCAATCCAAAACAGCTCTCAAATTTGCCACATATACACAAGTTTTACTTGCTTAAAATAGGCTGCATAAAGTGCTGTTACATACATATCCCTTTTCCAAGACAGCATGAAAAGGCATGTTGTGTGACATTGTACTCATTACTAAGACATAATTAAATATCCTCCTTTGTATATACAACTCATTAACAAATACAAATTGTCCACTTGATGGCAAGATATGGAAGGACAGTAAATACAGCAGATGTGAGGTGCTCCTTTCCTAATCTTTTCAATTTAGTCACCACCATTTGCACCAAGAGTTGTACTATATTAGCATTTCCCAAACAAGGCAACACATTAGATTCAAGTGTAGATTTTTTTGGAAGTACTGATATCCTGGTCTCAGCCTGTTGAAATCCAGATGGGGAGGCTACAGCCTGGGCTAGGAAACCACTGTAATAACACTTCTAGGACCTGGTTGTCACTTAGTATTGATAGGTATTGTTATAGGATTTGGTGTCTTTGTGATAGTTGCTCATGTTACCCTTTATGTGTACTTTTCTGGCTAAGATAACTCTTCTAGCTATGTTTTGCCCCTTGGGACATTTAAAAGAGTATCTCCTGATCTATGGCCTCCAGTAGTTTTCTCATTTCTGCTCACTTTGCTTCCTAGTGGGATCTTATTCAAGCTTCAAATCATATATCTACAGAAAAAGGAACAATTACTTCCTGAGGCTATGGACTTATTATAGTGAGTCTAGAGAATAATTCTAAGCTTTTCTTAAATAATATATATTATTGTATTATATATAATATGTTCTATGTGTGTGTGTGTGTGTGTGTATGTCAATCTCATATATGTAAACTCACAGAGGCCTAAATCGAGCAGTATATCACTTCATTGTTTTTAAACAGAAATGGGTAGAGTGGCCCTATATTTCTTCTGTGAATATAAGTATATTACATGCTTCTTCAGATTCTCTCTCTTGGTCCAGCTGCCATATTTACTGATATAAAGTCCTCTAGTATTAGGATCTAAATCAAGTAAAACTAAAATGAGATGTTAGCATGACTTATTCTACTACAGATCTTATTTAATCCTCACCCTTCCTCCCCCTCTCCCTACTGCCCTGCCCCATTTAAATGAAATGAACTTTGCTAGTGTTTTTTTCTCTTGTAGAAGAACTATAATTAGGGTCAAAGGAGAAATAAAACAACCAAAATTTGACATACAATAACTTTTGTACAGTCAGGCTTGAAGTGCAATTTAGGACAGCAGTATTAATTTCCCTCTTTCTACAGTGAAATTATTACTTTCCCAAAGCTATCAATTTAGTGAGTTAGTGAAAATTTTTCTTAACACATATGCTGATGTGTTCAAAAATATGTATTACAAGGCAGGATATGAGAAATGGTAAAGAAAAGTGGATTCATAAGAATAGGTCTCCGCATCAGAGAGAGTTAGACAGACTTCAATGTAAGACAAAGGGTAAGAAGTGAGAACTGAGTTATTGATGAATGAATGCTGAGAGCCCAAAAGTTTGGAGGAACGGGGAAGAGCAGTGGAACTCCTAAAATGAAATAGGGACAGAAAGACATCAGGACAGGAAGGAAACTGACATTATTGAGGGCCACAGATATGCTGGTGTTTTGATATGTCATCTCATTATACCTCTGTTTCTGGTATGTAACTTCATTCTGGAGCCATGATTTCTGGTATTACTTACCATATAAACCCCAGTGCAAAGTGCCTGGCATATGGTGGACATTCCATAAATGTTTAAATGAGTATATTAATAAGGGCACAGCTGTCTGACTATCTGTACTTCCCTGTGAACTAAAAAATTAGATGGTTATAGCTCTTTTGAACTGTGGGAGGTGACAAAAAGATAGCCGATAGAAATTTAATCTAAAATCAGGTTTGCTAGATATTCTATATTTTATCTGGCAATCAGGGTGAGTCACCAAGATTACTCTAATGACTAGAACATTCTATAATAGCTGGAAATTATGGTACATTGGTGTTATGCAAAACACAGTGGTGGTTTTGGTCAGTATAACATTGAGAGTATGATCAAAAGGATAGTGGAGACATCTACCAAAATGTTTAGCAGAAAGAGGGCCAACGTGACAACAAACACCCAGCTATGCATTTTAAGACCCGAAATGCAGTCCCAAAAAAACCTTTGTAACAAATCATTACTTTACTCCCAGAAAAGGACTCTGAATAGGAACCCAGACTGAAGTATTAGGTAGTAACTTGGTCACAAAATTTCTGTTTTCAAGGAATAGGCTACCACCGTGGAGTCTGACCAAGATCCAGAGAGATTTGGAACTAAAATCCTAACCTATAACTCCCCAATTCATCCTGATGAGAAACAAGTCAGGAGTGGATCCAGCTAACGGGCCTGGAAAAACCATGAGGGGATGAGTATGATATCAACTAAATAATAATTTTCACGAACTTAGCTTTACTTCAGCCATATTTCAGTTCTCTTTTAATGGAGAATCAGGTCACTCTTCACAAAAGGCAGTGTGAAATGTACTTTTAAGGTGTATGTCCTCTTTCATTTTGAAAGGCATGGTCATCCTGGTGGTGAGTCATTGGGCAGTATCTGCCACACTTATCCCTTGCTCCGTTCCATTGCTATGATCTTAGAGTAGGATTTCAACAAGTCACCAGTGATTTATTGAAACAACACATACAGGTATCAAGTCTCCCTTCTATTCCCTTTAATCCTTCTACCAATTCATCTTTAAAACCTCACTTCATGATATATCTGCTTAGATCATTCCATTTGCCCCCAATATCATTTTTCATCCTTCTTCCTATATGAGTGTTATTAAATACATCAATGCTAACTTCAGCTTCTGTTTGCTTTTTTAAGAAGCTCTAAGGCAGGACTCCATCTACTCTGAAGTTCTATAATGATTCTAATATACATCTTCTGTTTTAGCACATTATCATATTTCTGATGCTGATTTAAGTTCCCTGAGGGCACAAATTGTGTTTTATTGTTTCTTGTACTCCCAGTACACTGCTCAATGCCTGACACATGGTCTGCATATGACAAGTAGATGCAGCTCATAAAAGGAATTCATCAAGTTTTCTGTTTATTTTGTTTTCTGCTCAATGATTAGCATAATGACAAGATTCATTGACTTCTTAATGTAGTAGATGCCCCACCCACATCCCCATGGTCTAGTAATCAGGGGTGGCAAACCTTTTGGCGATTGAGTGCCAAAGTTTATGAAATAAGAGTATACTCGCTGGACTTGCATGCCAACCCATCGAGTGAGATAGAGGTATCGATTATTTTGATGTCTACAAGAGCATAAACAATAATTTTTTAAATGGTATTCACAGCTCTGCGTGCCAAAATAATCACTCCACGTGCCACTTTGGGCTCCCGTGCCATAGGTTTGCCCCGCCCCGCCACGGTTCTTCTGAGGATGGTTCTCTTACTTTCCAATGACTTCCTTTCTGCCTAAGGGTATTCTCTAGCATCAAGAATTGTTAGCATTCTGAAGGATTGATGCCTCAGTAGAAATCCTTAACCAGTGAGGGCTGGAGTTGGTGGATGAATACTTCAACTTTCTTTTACCCTTCCAGCTTACCTATTGATTTAAAAACTCTAATGCACATTTCATACAGTCTCTCAGAGGGTGAAAATTGGATTTTTCCTATGCTGCCATGGAGGAAACCTGCTCAGTAAAGCTCTCTTTATTGTGTGTCCTTCTTTCCTTGTCTTACATCTACACTTATTCAGAGTGCTTCTTGGATTCATTTCCAAAATAAACTACTTGCACAAAAATTCTTGGGCCAAAATCTGCTTTGTGCGACCTCCAAATAAAGACAATTAATAATGTGCTCACTTTTAATAATTATTATTAACTCAGTAAAGCTTCTCTCAAAAGTTTAACCCAGAACAGAGCAATTCAAGACAGTGCCTGACACATAGTAGATATTTAGTAAAATGTTAATTGCCTACTTCCACTTTTTGGTAACACTTTATTCATTAGGATTAAATAAGACATAGTTGAAGATGATAAAATATTGCCTTTTGAATAGTCATTCATTTTGATTTGTTTTGATATTAGTGTATACTTGTATTGCCAACTTAGTACCTAAATTAATAAATTTTCAATAATTTCTCTTGTTATACTTTATATGTTTCTTTTAACAATTTTCAAGTTTTTTTTCTATTAGAATATTTTTATAAATAAAATTAAAGTATGAAAAATCTAGTCTAACTTTTAGTAGACTTGTGAATATACAGATTCAGAATAAACCGTCCAAAGATGTGCCTCAGTGGTGTGTGGATTATTTTCAGCTAGAAACAACTGAGACCCATATGGGTTCAAGAGAAACTCCTGCTTTTCACCCCCTTAACTATCTAGAAAAATTTACGGTAAATTCTGAGCCTGGCCCATAATAAGAGCTTTCATCATAAGTGGCTTTTAACCTATGTATATGGCAGGGTGTACTAAAAATTACTGAACGTGTGCTCTTCTTGCAATGACCTTCTGAAGTACCAGGGTATATCACCTGATCCCTAGCTCAGAATGTCTTATATACCTCAATTTCCCTTTTTGTCTCTGAACCGCTTATGCATGTGAGGTCTCTCACTCACGTTATATATGGTTTCCATGCATTCCCATGCAATTAAATTTGTTCATTTTCTCTTGCTATTGTATCTCATGTCTATTTGATTATTAGACCAACCAAAAGAACTTCAAGGATAGAGGAAAGTTTCTTCCTCTCCCTCATAAGTAAAAAACTGATGAAGACATTCACATCACGTTTTATATCAACAGATACATTCTGTGCATGGAAACCCTATGCTTTTCACTGGTGTAATTTTCTTTCTTGAGAAAAGAGACAACTGTGTGCTTGTCCTTGGAAGAAAATGGCAAAAGTGGTTTCATGTTAGGCAGTGTATTTTCTGGCTTATTATTATCAACTTTTGTCACTGGTAATTGCAAACTTATACAGTGAAGAATAAATAACGTAGAAGAGGCATAAAAAAGCCATCACTAATGAATTTAGTTCTATTAATATTAGTATTTGAACAATATTTCATCAACTAGTAAATATATATATAATTTCCAGTGATTCTTACAATAACCCAGTAAGGTAGATTGTATTGTTGTCATTTGTATTCCCATTTTCCAAAATAAGAAATGTCACTCATGGGGAAGCTGGGATGGCTCAGCTAGTAAAGCGTTCACTTTGAAGCCCCAAGAACCGAGGATCGAATCCCAGCCCTGGCTCATGCGGACCCACATGCTGAACTGGGGTGTGCCCCCAGTTCAGTTCTTGCCCGGACCTATGTGGGAGGCTCCTGGCCCAGTACCTGCCCTGCGCAGCCCTGTGCCCACCTGTGGAGTGAAACTATATGGAAAACTAGTGTCAACTATGGAGACTGCTCTGGGCCCTCCCCCTTCTCTCTGTCTCTCTCTGTCAAAAATCATTAAATATGGGGAAGCCGGGATGGCTCAGTGGGTTAAGCGCTCACTTTGTAGCCCTGGGGACTGAGGATCGAATCCCGGCCCTGGCCCATGCAGACCCA
>PVKE010017054.1:0-31228 GCA_004027555.1 Craseonycteris thonglongyai
GTTGGTAAAGTACTCATTTTGCTCAGAAAATTTCTTGTTGAGGTCATTTAACTGTGTCTGGGTACTTTGCCAGCATTGAGTGAGCTGAGTGTCTTGATTAATGCAGCCCTGAATTCTGTTTCACTTAGATTTGATTCCAAGTGTGCAAGGTCCTTTACTAAAGCCTGCCCCTGATCTTCTGGAGGGGCTTTGGATTCTGAGGTGTGCACTGTGGTTGATGTGGTTCTTTTTGCTTTACGCATGAGTCTGTTTTCCCTCTGGGGGTTTGCCTATCAGATGGGCTTCTCTTTATTTTTTCTTTTGGACTCAGTTGTGGGAGAAGGAGATTTTGGGAGAGGGCTGGGGGAAGCAGACAGCTTCTGTGTCTTGGGGCCCTTCAGGTTGCTGTCTTAGCTGTTAGATAGCAGGGTAGTAAAGGTGTGGCCAGGTGTGGGGGCATGTGAGTAGGAGCTAGGGCAGGCCTGAGACACAATAGCAGATTCCTCTTTCAGCAGGGGGGCTGGTGGTTCAGTGTGGTCGGGGCGCAGGAGCTCTGGTCTTTCCTCCTCCTGGCGGCCTCTACTTCAATCGTATCTGTAAGGCACACCCGCAGGGCAGCACTTGGATGGGCTGGGGCTTGGCAGAGGCCTTGGTCGGCCGCGCAGTCCCGCACACAGGCAATGACACCGCGGAGACCCGGCAGGCAGCCCAGTTGCACGCTGTCCACAACGCCCCAGAGGCCCAGTGGGCGGGACACCAAAAGCCCAGCTGCTCGCTTGCGAGCAGGCAGCAGCGCTGCAGCGGCCCGGTGGGCAGGGCGCCGAAAGCCGGTCCCGCGGACAGGCAGCGGTGCTGCGGCAGCCTGGCGAGCAGGGCGCCAAAAGCCCTGTAGTGCACCAGCAAGCAGGCAGTGGCACTGCAGGGCTGCCCGGTGGGCGGGGCACCGAAAGCCCAGCCGCGTACTTCCTCGCAGGCAGAGTCACCGCAGAGTCCTGGTGAGCGGGGCACCAAAAGCCCAACTGCGCGCTGGCAAGCAAGCAGCGGTGTCGCGGGGCCCAGTGGGCGGGGCGCCGAAAGGCCTGTGCGCACAGGCCGTAGCTGGGGCGGCAGCCGCTCTATGCTCCCGGCTCTGTTGAGACCACCGGATTCACTCCAAGCACGTCCAATGCAGCTGTGCCCACTCAAGCCCCAGCCCTCACTCCACAGCCCTGTTTTCAGAAGGCGCTCCTTCACAGTCAATCTCCTCCGTAAATCAGGGGTGCTGAGCTGCTGTGGGCTGGTGCCCTGCTCTCACCCCGCCCGCCGGGAAGTGCCACCGCCCTGCTCCACAGTCCCTGTTCCACTTTAGGCTCTGTGATCTGATTAGGGCACTGTGTGCTGTCCCTTGAGTTCGGATGTTAAATTGTCCACAGTCTTGTGGGGCTTCCACGCTCCCTAGGTCTCGGCTTCCAGCCCGCCCTCGATCCGGCTCCACTGTGACCATAGTCCCCCAATCCCCCTTTGTTTTTGCCAGCCCCGGGCCGCGCTCCGAGTCTCTGTCCCCGAACCGCTGCTTCCCTTTCCCTCTCCCGCTCTCCCCTTTTTTCTCTAACCTTTGGGTGTTCTGTGTTGTGTGGTTCTCTTAGTTGAGGTTTCTTCTCAGGGTTTCCCCTGTGGATTCCCCTCTGCTCACAAGGCCCTTCCCAGGCAGTTATCGGCGTTCTCCTCTCATGCCGCCATCTTGGATCTCCGAGTTCACTTTGTGAGAACTAAGTTGAGAGAGTTAAATGACTCAACAGGGTTGGAATCCATTCAGATTGAAATTTATCCAGACTAGGAATGTAAACAGGTTGGGTACCAAGTTTTTATCTTTTCTTGACATTTTGCTTTACTTAAGGTGATCAAGTACCTTATAACAAATGGGGTTATCATAGTGCACAAATTGAGCAGACCCTAGTCAAGAACAATAGAAAGGCTAACACTGACACTACAAATAACTCTAATATAATTTTAGTTGCATTTCAGAAAATTCAAATTTAATATAATTGCACATAGATTTAACTGAATTCCCCCCTGAAATTCCTTCTCACAAACTTTGCCTGTTTTGTTGTTGATATTTGCATTTTGGCTTCAGAGTAACTTTAAGACTTAGGATGGTCCTCCATATTTCCAGTAATGAAAGTGGATACACTGTTTCTGCATAGCTTTCAAGGAAGCCTCTATCAAAAACAAACAGTAGCAACAAATAAGAGCCAGAGCCGAGTGTTGCAAAACTTTAGATTTCAGAAGGCTACATATATATATGGGACTAGAGAGCCTCTCCCTTCATTTTAAATCTACCCTGCCTCTTGTCCGAACTAAGTTCACTTTTTCAGTGTTATGATGGGTCAGAGAGCTAGGTTAAGGTTAAGGGTAATAGTATCTTTAAAGGGAAGGTGATGTCTTCCCATTCAGTCTAACATACAGTCCAATAGGAGGATTCCTAATTTACAACTTCATTTCCTTGCTAAAATTTATCTGTAACCCTAAAATCAACCCTGGCAGAGCTTTCAAGGTCATTCTCGGACACATGCAGAATGGCAAGAACTGTGGGTCACCTGACAGCCCACAGTCCCCACTGGGGAATAAGGGCAGCCATCTGCCTCCTTGTTGCAGCTCTCATCCTGTAAACAAGCGTTCTGTTCAAGCCAGTTAGTGTCCCGCTTTTCACATTTTTATGGTTTTTCTTGGTGATTGCACTGTTTAAATGATCCACAAGCATAGTGTTGAGACACTGTCTAGTGTTCATAAGCACAAGAAGGCTGTGATGTGCCTTACAAAGAAATCATATACATTAGATAACTCAGGCATGAGTTACAGTGTTGTTGGCCACGAGTTCAATGTTAATGAATCAAAAATATATTTTAAATAAGGTGTCTATAAACAAAAACACACATAAAACTAGGTTATATATTGATCAATTGATGAAAGGGTAGTGACCAGTGAATTGTAGACACCTAACCTTCTATGTTCCCCAGGAGTGATGGTTCAGTATTTGCCAATTCAGTGTTCATAGCAACATTGTAGAATACAATTACTGCCAATAACGACAGTCAACACTATCTCAGGGATAGAGACCACTAAAGAAGAGCTAACAGTTGTATTAAACATGCTTATGCCTTGATCTGAGATGTCAATGACACACCTCCCTACTTTTGGCTCACAGGCTGCCACTCAGTAAGAGTAGAGGTGATTACACAGGTAAAGTCACATGTGGGTTGGCAATGTGGCCTTTGACTGAGACATGGAAGTGGCAACCAGGAAATACTCTTTCCACTCTATGTTATCAAATGCCTAGTGGAACCTTGCTAAACCAGAGCAACCATATCTCTTAAAAGTATCAAGTCAGCAAATGGGTACTTAGAAAGTTTATGACTATGACAAGAAAAATTCAAGTCTATCAAACAAAAGGAAATATATAAATTTTAGGTCACGTAGTAATGAGAATTTTTCTTTTTGATACATTTGTATATTTCTATAATAAAAATGTATTATAATCAAAGTCAGAACAAAAGAGGGATTTTTAAAGGGTTTGTTTTAGATCTCCATAGGAAAAATCTTCAGATTATTTTAGTCTTTCAGAAATATGGTTCAAAGAGCCCTGAAAACCAGAGAAACTGCCCTCACTTGCCTTTTAGAATTTGGCACTTAAAAAAAAAAAAAGAAGAAGAAGAAGAAGAAGAAGCCTGGGATGCCAGGATAGCTCAACAGGATGAGCACTTGCCTTGCAACCATGAGGTCTGGGGATCAAATCCCAGCCCCGGCCCATGCAAACCCACATGCTGAACTGCAGCGCAACTGGTAACCACTGGGATGCTGGTGAAGGTTCTCGCTTCCCATGTAGGAGGACCCCGGTTCAGGTCCTGCTCTACACAGCCCACATCCACCTGTGTGGAATGAAACTATGTCACAACTAATGATGTACAACTATGGAGACTGCTCTGGGCCCTCCTCGCTTCTCTCTCTCTCTCTCCCTCACCTTCTCTCAAACAATAAAATAAATCATTAAAAAAAAAAAATCCTGTTGGACTCAAAGGACGCTGCATAAAGCCAGATGGAACTTGGCACTTTAAATGCAGTTTTGATCTGCAGGCACCCCAGGTTTGCGTAACCTGGCTTAACTCACCTCGACTTTGGGCAAGACGTGAGCTCAGGTTCTTGCAGCCTGTTGCCAGAAGAGAGGCATTATGCCTTCTCAAACCATACTGCACACGTATGGGCACAGCTATGTCATGAGACTGCAAGTGGAGAGCTGGATTGGACATGGGTGTGAGTCTAACAGGGAGGCTGAGACACCAGCAAGACTTGAAGAGGAATGCCTCTCATTGTAAAAGGCATTACCAGTAACCTCAGTCAAAGGAGGTGGCACAGAGTTATTCAAGTAAGCACCAGTGGGTAGGCAGTTCAAATGGGAAGTTTTGTTGGTGTAATTATTTGTACAATTTGATCTAAGTTCCAATATGTTTTCAATTTGCCTTGCATAGACTTGGACCAGCCAAAGATGACATCTTATTCTTCCTTGGGGAAAAATGCCAACTAATTCAACACACCCTTTTTAAAAAGCTGCTGCATGGTACTTCAACTCAGCCTTTCGGTTGGCGTCAATTAGAATGTGATAGAAAAGCATCACTTTTAACTGCAAAAATTAAGAAAATATGCTCAATGTCTGTCATTGGGTTCTGGTTACTTTAATTAAGGTATATCCAGACAATGCTAGGCACTCCTTTAAAAGGATGGTCTTTGTGTGCTAATATGGGAAGACATCAGTAACAGGTGCTAATGATGCCTATGCCACACCCCCTGGGCCATAACCTCAGCTGCAGCTTCGGTGGACAATTCGCATGCATGCAGAGGCCTCCCAGCTCAAGGGCCAGCTGGAGTCAGATGCAGCTTTCATTGCCTTTCCCTCCTTCACTGTATGGCTCTCTTTGATATATCATTCCAGATTCTTGGAATTGCCAGGAAGGAAACAAAGAAGGAAGGGAAGGGAAAGGGAAAGGGAAGGGAAGAAGGAAAGGAGAGGAGAGGAGAGGGGAGAGGAGGGGAGGGGAGGGGTGGGGAGAGGAGAGGAGAGGAGAGGAAAGGAAAGGAAAAGCAAAAACTACCTGACTCCAAGTTCTTTACTCAAACTCTGCTTTGGAGCAAACCTAAACTAAGATAACGTACATTGGAGGAAGGCATGAATCAAATTGCATAATTGAATGCATGATAGCTTCCATTAGTGCAAAAATAAAACACCACAATAAACAAAATTATAAGTGGCATGTATACATATTTATACATATATTTATTTCATATATATGAGATAAAAACCACAGAAGTACACACCACACTGTAATAGTGGTTACCTCTGGGGCTGAGACAGTTAATAGAAAAGGAGGAGGCTTGTCATTTTAATTTTGTATACTCTTATGTTATTTTAATGTTTGAAAGAAGACATTACTTTTGTAATTAAAAAATAAAGGTGAAAGGGCAGTGATAATTTTTTTTATTCTTGAAGCATCTAGTTTCCCTTTCAAGCTGTGAGCTACATTGTAGAAAGAAGAGTATCTATGCTGAGATACAACTTCATCTGTCTATAAGACATACGGTACAAGGTCTGACAAGTGAATTCCTAAACTTGCCACAGTGCACTTACATTGGCAGCACTATACACACAACTCAGTAAGGTTTCATAACCTTGGTACATCAGTGTCTCACAACTATGTTCACATTGATGTGTGATGTCTTGCTGAGTGGCATTCATTATTGTTGTTGTGTGTTTTTGTGTGCTCTCATAAGAATGTAGAAGCTTAAAGAGCAACAAACATTAAATTTCTTGTTAGACTTGAAAAGAGTGGAAGTGAAATCAGGGATCTGTTAGTCCAAGTTCATGGAGATAATGCCATGAAGAAAATGGCAGTGTACAAATGGATTAAATTTTATTCTGAGGGGAGAGAAAGTGTCACTGGTGAAGAGATCAGGGTGAGCAGTAACAAGAAAAACTAATGAAAGCTAATGCACAATTTGACAAATTTTTGCAAAAAAAAATAATTTGTCAAATTACATGTCAAAATTGTCAGCTGACTGTGAAAAGCATAGCAGATCAAGTCAAAGTCAGTAGAAAAATAGTTTAAAAAATTTTAACTGAAATCTTGGCAGTTAAGAGAAAGGTGTGTACAAAAATGGTCCTGAAGGAGCTCACTGATGAACAAAGGCAAAGGAGAATCAAAATTGGCCAAGACCTTTGGAGAGGAAAGATGCTATTTGGGGCCATGTTATCACCATTGATGAAACATGGGATGTACCAATACAACCCTGAAATAAAGCACCCAAGTGCACAATGGAAGTAAGTCAATTCTCCATGACCAAAAATATTTCATCAGTTCAAATCAAGAGTCAAAAAGATGTTGCTAACCTTTTTTGATATTAGAGGAATTGTTCCCTATGAATTTGTACCAACTGGACAGTCAACCAAGTTGAAAAATGTAGACAGAAACGACCTGAACTTTTCACCAACAACTCATGGCTCTTACATCACAACAATGCACCAGCTCACAGGGCACTGTCTGTGAGAGAGTTTTTAGCCAGTAAACAAATAACTGTGTTGAAACATACCCCAACTCACCTGATGTGGCTTCCAATGACTTTTTCTTTGCCCAAAGATAAAGAAAATATTGAAAGACAGACATTTTGATGACATTCAGGACATCAAGGGTAATTAAACGATGACAGCTCTGATGGCCATTCTAAAACCAGTGTTCCAAAATCACTTTGAAGGATAGACTAGGTGCTGGTGTTCATGCAGAGCTTCCCAAAGGGAGTACTTTGAAGGTGACTGTAGTGATATTCAGCAATGAGATACGCAGCACTTTTGCTAGGATGAGATCACGAACTTAATTGTCAGACCTTGCAATTGTTGATTATCCCAACCCAAAACCATCTTCAAAGAAAAATCACACACTAAGTAAAAAATTTAAAAGCCAGGCTTAATGGAAGGTGAATTAGCTCCTTCAGATTTATGCTAGAGGCTTCCAATGTAATTAATCTGGAATGAATGATTAAGGAAAATATAATGACTACAATATCTCAATTATATGTGTACCTTTGGGTCTTTTTGCATAGATTCTGTGGTAAATTGCAAAAAAAAAAATGCTAGTTCTTTATCCCCTCCTCTATCAGTGCTCTCCACCATATCACGTTTTGTAATCTCCATGCCAATGCTGGGCTTGGTCATGTGACCTGCTTTGGCCAATAGGATATAAGCAGAAGTGACACAGTAGGACCTTGAAAAGTACCTTTACAGCTTTTTTTCTTTTGCATTTTTATTGAAATATAATCAACAAACAATAAAATGCACCACTGTATATGGGGTGTATTGGAGCAGATAATCTGTCTTTTTAGTTTGTGTCTGCATCAAGAAGAATGACATCTGGACCTGATGTAGATTTTAAGCCTGCTCCCATGATTGTATGAGATTTGGCGGAGTTCTGGGATATATTTGAATATATTCTTCATGTGAGAATATTTGAATAATTTTGGCCAAAGGGGAAAACTATAATATTGAAAAAATGACTCTTCCCTCATTCACACCCTTTGCCTTGTAACTTTGTAATGCTCTCCCACTCTGACTTCAAAATCAATCAAGTGCCTTGATTTAGCAAAGAGATATTAGAAAAGTGTTCTCCTGTTCATGTTTGCTTCTTCTCTGTACTTTGGCTAGCCTAAGTCACCTTAATGTTCCCAGTTACCCCAACTGAGACAACCAGCCAGCCCCTAGAAATGTGAGCATGCCCAGTCACCATCATCAATCAGAGCCATCTCAGTGACATGCAGTTGGCCACAGATGAATAAGCAAGTCCAGGCAAGATCAGGCAAACCCAGTCCACATCAGCTGAAGGCCACAGATTAATGAGCTGAGTAAAGATTTATTACTGTATTAATCTACTAAAGTGTTTTGATTGCTTGTTATGCATCATTATTGTGGCAATAGATAACTGATATACATTTCTTATAGAAAAACTCAGGAATGACTGGTAACTTTCTAAAATCAAATATATAGAGTCATTTACTTTTTTTTTAAAGGATTTATTTTATTGTTTGAAAGAAGGTGTGACAGAGAGAAAGAAGGGGGTGGTCCATAGCAGTCTCCATAGTTGTACATCATTAGTTGTGACATACGGTAGTTTCATTCCACACAGGTGGATGTCGGGCTGCATGGCACGGAAACTGAGCTGGGAGATTCCTGCATGGGAAGAAAGAACCTTCACTGCCATCCCAGCAGTTACCAGTTGCACTGCAATTCAGCATATCAGTTTGCATGGACCAGGGCTGGTATTCAATTCCGGGATCTCATGTTTGCAAGACAAGCGCTCAACCTCCTGAGTTATCCTGGAATCCCTAGAGTCATTTACTTTCATTTTCACTTATCACTTTCAGTTCTCAGGGTTTTTTAAGCCCATGTAACAAAATTGTATATGTTGGAAGCTATAACGGTTTTACTAATTCTAGAAGAAGAGGCATTTTCCATCATTTTATCTGGTATTTGTGGCTAGACAATTCTATCTTGAGGTATGTATTAGAAAGGGATGCAGGATTTGGCTTTTAACTATATAAATATCATGGGTAACATTTATTAATGATGCTGTTAACAATTTCTAGGCTATCTTTCCACTAAAAGGGATTACTTGGGGTTAGTGTGAAATTCAAGGTGTTAAAAAGAACTTATCTGGCTTTGTTCAGCTGTTGTCTCTAACTCGATGGATCATCATCATCATCATCATCATCATCACCACTACCATATGTGTTTAGTATTTTATGTGTTTAGTATATAGCAAAACTTTGCTAATTACTTTACATATGTATCTTAGCTAGTGCTTGAAAAGTCCTTTGAGGCAGGTATTCTAATTCTCATTTTATGAATAAGAAAATTGAGACCTCAGGTTATCACTTCTACTTGGAAGCCATCCTTGATCTACGATGAGTTTGGTGGTACCTCTTGACCCCTGTGGTTGCTTTTGCAATTTGATTATTATACTTATAACATTGTAAAACAAGGGTGGTGTCTTTCTGTGTCTAACTGCCCCTCCTAGCCTTTAAACTCCAAGAGAAACAGGATCACATCTTACTCATCTTTCTAATTCAAGTGCTGGGCACAAAACCTAGTATAAAGTAGGTGCAATATACATGTTGAACTGGTTTGATGAAATGGAAAGAGATGACATGGAGAACAGAACACACACACACATACACAACCACAAAATTCATTAATGACCAACTAGAACCTCTTGGTCTGATATTTAGACTGTCAGGGACTCTGTAGGCACCCTAGTTATCACCTGTATGCCCAGAGGAAAGAAGGACAGTACACAATCTGAAGGTAACCCCTTCACTGCACTTCATAAGTGTAAGGGCTTTTAATAAGATTAAAAGTGGCCCAAGTCCCAAGTGTCCATCTGCCATTGAGAAGGGGAAAAAATTGGGTATTGATTTTGTGCCAGGCACTGTCCTATGCATTTTTATTTCATTTTAAAACAAATATTGCTACACTTACTCAGAAAACGAGATGACCACATTAATTGTAGAGAATAGGACAGTTTTCACATTTCCTGTCTAAGCCTTCCTCTGGTCTGGAATTTTGTGAACCAGCTCTTTGAGAGTAATTTATAATAACGACACTTCTTCACTGGACTGTATTCTTTTTCTGACTTTGTCACCAAACCAACTCATTTTGGTTCTAGATATCCAAGAGTTTAATATTTACCTATTTTTTTCATTCTTACACATCTTTAAGTTGATATATTTCATGCCAACTTTCTCTGACTCTAAGATATACCATTCCTTTTGTATTTTCCTATGAGAAAAGGGGGTTTTAGGCAAAAAAAAAAATTTATATCTGAAGATCATTTTATTTTGCTTAGTTTAATTTCTCAAGTTCAAGTTCATATGGAACTACTGCACTTCTCAGATTGATATATCTCCCAATACTTCATTGGTCCTTCAGGGTTTGTTTTTCCCTATAATCTTAGATCCTAGATAATTTTCTTTTTGAGTTACCAAATCGGTATAAGAAAAAATTCAGAAGTCTGGGTCATATATATTAGGATCAAACTAATTTCTTTGGCTAACTGAATCCAAAATTAACTTGACTTTTCCTTTTGTAAGAGGAAAGCCACATGGTTCTAGATAAATCCAAGGAAGAGATACAGTATTAAACAGGAAGTAAGGGGAAGCCAGGAAGGCTCAGTGGGTTAAGCGCTCACTTTGCAGCACCGGGGACCAAGGATTGAATCCTGGTCCTGGCCCCGGCCTGTGAGGACCCATATGCTGAACTGGGAGTTCCCCCAGTTCAGTTCTCTCTCTGTCTCTGTATCTCTCTCTCTCTCTCTGTCAAAAACAATAAAAAAAAAAAAAAGGAAGTTCCTTTAAACAGGAAGTAAATAAGTGAATGGTTCTTTTACTGTATAAAATAAGGAAGTTTCAATACTGGCTATATCCTAGGGAACAGTGCCATGTATTAGTTATGTATAATGCCTACAAGTGATGAAAGAGCTAACTGGGTGGGGATAAACTACAGAAAGTATTCTCAAAGCTGGGAATCAAAGTATGTTTAAGATGGGGACCTTAGCTATCAATTATAACCTCATTTAAAAAAAAAAAAGAATCTCCCTCTGGTTCTGAAAAAAATCAGCTGAAAGTTTGCAGCCATTTTGCTTTTGAGGCCAAAGAGACCAGTACCACCACCACTACCCCCAGAGAAAAGGCTGTTATTAGATGTTTTAATAAGTGTATTGAAAATAAAACAGAGAGCTTTGCTTTTTCATAAAAATAGGATATATTTGCCAAATCTGAATAGAAAGGACTCCAGAGCTGGACTCTATTTGGGTTTGAGTCCACCTGTCTATGTTCAAATTCTGGCTGTGCCACTTACAAGCTGTATGACCCCATGTGACCCTGTGGAAATAATAAGAAACCTACCTCTGAGTGAGATAACATGTGTCAAGCAAGTAGCATAAAGCTTTGCACATAGGAATTTTGCAATAAATATTAATAAATATTATTTGTAGCTTCCTGGAACAAGGTAAGAGAACAAGTAACTGCGCTTGTGGTTCAGAAGAAGACAAGGAAGCAGTGTGCCCAGAGGAAAAACGTATTAGTTGAAGATTCCAAGGGAAGAGCCTAAAACAAACTGAAAAATCTGGGTCAGTTCCAGGTATCCCTTGAAGAGATAGGAAAGCAGAATAAAAGTGATGGCGGAAATGGCTGAGCTCATGAGCTGAAGCTTCAAGTTGGAAGCTGAAAGCAAAAACCAAGAGTAATGGTAAGACAATGGCAAGTCAGATCTGAGGAGCCCAACTCAGAAACCTCAGGAAAGGTGTATTAACAGCTTTCCTGAAGGAGAATCTACCTCTGAAGCAGTTCAACACTCACTGCTGTAGAAGGCACCAAACCCTGGTAGCTCTGAGGCCATAACAATTTTTACATTAAGGCATTTCATTTAATTGTGGTGACATAACTGTGTACAAAAACATTTAGGGAAAAACAATGACTCATGGAAAAAGGATTTGAAACCCTTAGTCTACATAATAAATGAGAAAAACATAGCCATGGTACATATGAATAGGGTAAGTGAACTTATTTACCAAATTGAGAACAGTCACATTGTACAGATGAAGTTTTTCAAATTTTCTGTGATAAGGGGCTAGATTTTGGTCCATTAATCATCAGTCCCCAATCCTGCCATCTGTCCCAGCTGTCAGCAATCACTAATTATTTTCTCTATAAATTTACCTGTTCTGAATACCTCATTTAAGTGAAATTATACACTATTTAGTCCTTTATGACTTCTTTCACTTTGGAATAATGTTTTCAAGTCTTGTCCATGTTGTAACAATCATTTCTTTTTATTAATGAATAATATTCCACTGTATGAATATATTACTGTTCATGTCATAGATTTTTGAAGAAATGAAGTCATTTGTCTTATAGATTTGTCCTGCAGATTTGACTTGCATTTTGGATTTGGTCTACTGCTTCCTCTTGGTCTCAGTTAATGTGTGTCTATATGTGTTTGGGGAAGGTAAACTGATAAAGGGAATTGATTAGATTAAGTGTTGCTGTCAAAGATAAGAATACTTCAGGTAATTCATGTATTTCCTATCATATCATATCATATCATGAAATGCATAATATCTGGTCTTCTTTTATGGGTGCCAAAGTGATCAGAAGGTTTATTAGGGGATGTCAGCCTGATTCATCTATTATAAAATTCCCCATTAACTTTTTATTTTATGGCTTTAACACTCATTGACAAACATGTTGCTTAGTCCTCTAGGGCTGCAAACTGGTGATTTTCTATTTCTATATTTCTTCTCCATTTATTAATTGGAATTCTTTCATAAAGAACTTCCATCAATTGTCAGTTACCCTGATATAAAGTTTGAAACACAGGATAAATACTTGATTCTTTCTTTTTATTTATCAATTTTCAGATAAGTAGGTGCCCTACTAACCATCAGTAGTGACCAGTGAAACTTATTTGTTACTTTTAGAAAATGAAATTTTACATATCAGGTTTAATTCAAAAAATTGCAATTATTATTCTTTCATTGTTGTCTAGATTTTTTCCATTAGTATTGTATAGCTTGCTTGTTTTCTGATAGAATGAGATGTTCCAACTTTATCTTAATACATTGCTTACCCCAAACCTGCAATCAGCCATTTTTCCAAGGGGCCTACATTCATTTTAATTAAAAGGTCACAATTTGTATACTAGGGGTGCTATTGCTGCTTCATTGTTAGGAAGGTTATTGGTTTTTGAAAGAAAACTAATTATAAATTATATGAATATTTCCATTTCAAAATTAAGAATACAGGGTGTTTACTTAATTTCTCTGGTTTTATATGTCTCTTTTTCTCTTAAATTGAAAACCTTGCTTTTTAACATTAACATAATTACTTACTTATTTATCCTATTATAGGCCTATAATAATTTAAATACAGCAATACCAGTACTTAAAACAATAAGCTGCTAAATGCAATTTAACATTTCTTTGTGGAATTTTGTTCTTAGAATATACCCCACTAAAGATGTAGACTCAAAATATTGCACATTAAAATCACTTCTAGTAATAATTTACTTTGTGTGGGTTTGGCATCAACTGTTATAAAGTCATAGGCATTTGTTTTCATTTACTTTCTTTCTTTCCTTTCTTTGTTTTTAAGTTAAAGATTTACTTTTATTATTTTTAATAAAGAGAGAGAGACAGAGATGGAGAGAAGAGGGAGGGCCCATAGTTGCACATCACTGGTTTTCTCCATAGGTGGGAGCGGGCTGTGCAAGGCAGCCCTCCCACATAGAAGGTTCACTCCGGTAAGACCCAAACTGGGGGCACAGTCCAGTTCAGCATATGGGTCCATCCAGGCCAGGACTGGGATTCAATCCTCAGTCCCCAAGGCTGCAGAATGAGTGAGCATTCAACCCACTGAGCCGTCCTGGCATCTCCTCCATTTATTTTTAATTTTAGAAATTTCATTCTTTTCAATTCATTTTTTTATATATATAAAACATTTACATGATTCCAAAGTCAAACTATATAGCAAAGTACCTTGACAAAAGTCTTATCTCTGCCTTGACCCTCAATTCTTGCTCCCAAGCAAAGGTATTTTATTCAATTTTGATCTATACTTCCATTGTTATGACAATGTAAACGTATGTATGCATCTTTTACACAAAGATAAACCACCTTCAATGGTGCTAGGCATCTTACCTTTTTTCATTTAAAATCTATCCTAAAGATAACTCAATATAATATACATAAATTCCCATCACTCATTTCTATACTTGTACACCACATTTTGTTTAATCATTCATCAGTTGATGGATATTTGTGTTGTTTACACCTTTAGTCTGGAGACATCATTTTATTGTTATTGTTGTTTGTTTGCTTGTTTATTTGTTTTAAAGATGTCTTCTTAAAACACAAATCAGACCATGAGATTTATCTGCTCAAACCTTTTTAAAGGCTTCCCATTGTACTTAGAATAAAATCTAAACTCCTGACAAAAGTTCTCAAAACCTTGTCCTATCCTGAACCTGCTAATAACTCCAAATTCACCTCATCCTCTGCTCCATCTAGTGCACACTGTTTCTTTTTTACTTTTTTAAGACTTATGGAAAATTGATACTGTCCACTATGGAGACTGCTCTGGGCCCTCCCCATTCTCTCTGTCTCTCTCTCTCTCTGTGTCTCTCTCTGTCAAAAAACAATAAAAATAAAAATAAAAAAAATATTTTAAAAAAGGAAGGGTGGTTGTGGGGAAACTAGGATGGTTCAGCAGGTTAAGTGTTCACTTTGCAGCCCCGGAGACCGAGGATCGAGTCCCGGGCCCAGCCCATGTGGACCCATATGCTGAACTGGGATGTGCTCCCAGTTTGGTTCTTGCTGGGTCCTATGAGGGAGGCTCCTGGCCCAGTTCCTGCCCTGCACAGCCCCATATTCCATACTCACCTGTGGAGTGAAACTATATGGAAAACTAATGCTATCAACTATGGAGACTGCTCTGCGCCCTCCCCCTTCTCTCCCTCTCTCATCTTTTCTCAAAAAATAAAATAAAGCTTAAAAAAAACATCTCACAGACAACTTTCTGACAGTGACATATAAACAATAAAAATTATGGAAACAATATTTTTAAAAATCCATGACAGAGTAAATGGTACCAGGTTTGCCCTATATCACTACAAAAAAGAGGAGGCAATTGTTTTCAGACATGAAACAACATGCAGGAAAAACACTGTAATCATTGAGACAAGGGAAATATACAAGGTGAATGCAATGATCAAGTTAATTGACTTTCTGTTGTGGGGTGAGAAAGCAGGGAATACAAGTGTGGTGGTGGTATCAACAAATTGACACAGAGATCAGATTTTTAGAACTAAGGAGTTGGGATATTCAGGATGCCTAGGGCACGAAGGAATACAGAATTTAAATGGGAATTTAGTATAAGTTCTTAGCAAACAACTTGGATGTACATGTTCAAGGAGTGATTCCATGAACTCTAGGAGAGAGAACCTGCTGTGGGATGTGAACTTGGAGATATTTGGCTTCTGGCCCACACAGCGTCAAGAGACCTCACTTAGTAACTAAATTATTCAGCTCCCTTAGACATAAGGAGAGAGCAAATTCATTGGCTTCCTGTTGTGGGATGAGGAAGCAGGAAATATAAGCAAGGTAGTATTTCCTTTGTGAGCAAGCTTTTCCAACCTAAAGCAGGCCAGCCACATGCAATTTAGGACAGCTTCTTTTTTTTTTTTTTTAAGATTTATTTTTATTGTATTTGACAGAGAGAGAGAGAGAGATAGAGAGAGAGAGAGAGAGAGAAATACAGAGACAGAGACAGAGAGAAGGGGGAGGGCCCAGAACAGTCTCCATAGTTGCACGTCATGGTTTTTCCACATAGTTTCATTCCACAGGTGGGCGCCAGGCTGCACAGGGCAGGAACTGGGCCGGGGTCTCACCCTGGTGAGAACTGAACTGGGGGCACTCCCCAGTTCAGCATATGGGTCCACATGGGCTGGGGCTGGGATTTGATCTTCGGTCCCCAGGGCTGCAAAGTGAGTACTGAGCCATCTCAGCTTCCTAGGATAGCTTTGAATGCAGCCAAACATAAATTTGTAAACTTACTTAAAACATTAAGATTTTTTGTGATTTCTTTTCTTTTTAACCTCATCAGCTATCATTAGCGTTGTGTATTTTATGTGTGGTCCAAGACCATTCTTCCAATGTGGCCCAGTGAAGCCAAGAGGTTGAATTCCCTTGCCCTAGAGTAAGAGTTATGCCCTAAGACTTATTTCAAAACTGAAATAGATCCACCCTAATATAGAGTAAAATCAATTGTGACAAGACCAAAAAGTTTTATGAGTAATTTAACTGCTCAACACAACAAAATTCAACATCCTTTATCTATTTCAATATCCTTTAAAGCAGCAGTCCCTGACTTTTTTATCACCAGGGACCAGTTTCATGGAAGACAATTTCTCCACAGACTGGGGTGGGGGTGGGGGTAGGTGATGGTTTCAGAATTATTCAAGCACATTACATTTATTTTGCACTTTATTTCTATTATTATTTGATTGTAATATATAATGTAATGATTATACAACGCACCATAATGCAGAATAAGTATCAGATTCTGACTTAAAACCTGCCACCAGATCAACTGTACAAATGAAATACTTTAACTCACTTGCCACTATATAAAGCCTGCCACCAGATGTGGCTTAATTGTCACTTGCCACTCACTAATAGGGTTTTGATATGAGTCTGCAAGCAACTGATCTATTATGGTCTCTGTGCAGTAAATCCTCTCTGCTAATGTAAATCTGTATTTGTAGACTCCCCAGTGCTAGCATCACCGCCTCAGCTCCACCTCAGATCATCAGGCATTCTATTCTCATAGGGAGTGCACAACCAAGGCCCTGACATATGAAGTTCACAATAGGGTTTATGCTTCTATGAGAATCGAATGCCTGTCTGACAGGAGGTTGAGCTCAAGCGATAACATGAGTGACGGGGAGTGAGCTTTGCTCACTCAAACACCACTTACCTCCTGCTGTGCAGCCCAGTTCCTGTCAGGGTCGGGGACCCCTGCTTTAAAGGATGATGAAATACTGCTGTCTCCCCTTATATAATCTACAAGTTCAACACAGAATTTTAAAAAATTACTAAACAAGAAAATAAGTAAGAAATATGATCTGTAACTTCAAAAAAAAGCTAGTAGGAAGAGACATCAAATGATGCAAATGTTGAATTACAGATGATGATTTCAAAGCAGCTGTCATAAATATATTTAAGAATGCAAAGGAAAAAGTGGACATAATGAGTGAACAGATGAATACTTTAAGCAGAGAACTATAAACTATAAAACCAACCAAGTGGAAATTTTAGAACAGAAAAGTACATATCTGAAATAAAAATTTTACTGGATGGGCTTAATAGACTGCAGAAGAAAGAGTTAATATACATGTGTAGGCAAATCAATAGCAATTATTCAGCATGAAGAAAGACATACACAGACAAAAAAAAAAACCTGAAAAATTAATAGAGCCTCAGTTACATGTAGGACAATATTTAATGGAATAATATTCATGAAATTAAATTTCCAGAGGGATTAGGAAGAGAATAGAATAGAAAAATATTTGAAGTAATAATGGCTGGTGATTTTCCAAATTTGGTGAAAAACACAAACTTACAGAACTAAGGATAGCAATAAACCCAAGTAGGATTAAATATGAAAATAATTGCCCAGAGGCACATCAAAATCAAGCACTAAAAAGTAAAAAAAATAAAAATCTTAAGAATAGCCAGAAAAATAAGATAAATTGCATATAGAGAAACAACGACACAAAACAATGACTAACTTCTCATCAAGAAGAAAGGATGTTAGAAAACAAAGTGATAACATTTTTTAATGCCGTAGATAAAACACTTTAAAATCAAATTTTGATATACAATAAAATAGGCTTAAAAATGTAGAGTGAAATATATGGTGATGGAAAGAGAGCTGACTCTGAGTGGTGAGCACACAATGCAACACATAGACGATGTAATATAGAACTGTACACCTGGAAACTATGCAATTGTTACCAACCAGTGTCACCCTAATAAATTTAACAATAACAAAAAAAAAATAAGTAAATAGAGAAATAAAAATACTTTGAGATAAAGAAGGCCTTAAGAACCCATTGCTAGAAGACCAGCACTACATGAAATGATAAAAGTTCTTTAGATTGGTAGGAAATGATATCAGCTGTCATGTGAATCAATAGGAAAAAAAACAACAACACGAGTTCCTGAAATAGTAAATACGCGGGTGCAAATAAAAGGTAAATATCTTTCCCTTTAATTTCTGTGAAAGACAACTGTCAATTTAAAGCAAATATAATGACATTATATTGTGGAAATTATTATGTAAGTAGATATAAAATAAATGATAACAATAGCACAAAGAATGATGAAATTACCATTGTAAGGTCCTTCCTGTTGAAGTGGTGCCATATTACTTCTAAACAGACTGTGATTAATTAACCACGTGTACTGTAAAGCCTACAGCAAACATTTAAAGAATGATATAAAGAAAGAACTAAAAAACCAATATAGAAATTTAAAAAAAACCATAAAATAATAATTTCTTAAAAGGCTAAATACATACCTATCCAAAAGTCACCTAAAGACCACTAGAAAATATTAATAGTACATTTAATAAAAGTAGCTGCTGGTTAAAAGTGATTAAAATGATCATCAACAGGGAGGGGAAAGATGGCAGTGTGAGAGAGGGTCTTGCAATCTTTCCTGGAAATCACAACAAATTGAACAATTATACATCAACAAAGGATTTTCTAACTATCCCGTTAAGTCAGCTGAGACCCACTCAGTGCAAGGAAACCCCTAAAGGTGGGAAAGAGGGTGGGAGCTGGCGAGGAGGGGGGCGGGGAAGTGCAGGGATCGACCCGCAGGGAGCCATCTGGAGCCTGGAGAAGAAAAAACGATACCAGGGCTGAGGAAGGTGGCCCTGCGCCCAGTACAACCCCGAGAGGAAGACGGACGTGGAGGGGGCGAGCCCAGACCCCAATGCAGTCCGCGCGATGGGAGTAGAACGCAGCCGGTGTCCAGCATGATCCCGAGAGAAAGGCTGGGAAACCGCGGGGTGAGGTGCGACAGGGGTGAGGCGTGAGCCAGGAACTCAGTGCAGACCCCTTCGTGGGAACAGAACACAGCTGGTGCCCACCACGATCCCAACTGATACAATGGCTAGGACACGGTGGTGTGCAGTCCCTGCAGTGGGAGCAGAAGCAGCCGGTGTCCAGCAGGATCCTGAGAGAAAGGCTGGGACGTGGTGGGGTGAGACGCGAGCCTGGAACCCGGTGCAACCCCCGCGATGAGAATACGACGCAGCCAGTGCCCACCAGGATCCCGAGAGAAAGGCTGGGACGCCACGGGGTTGAGATGCGAGCCTGGAACCCAGTGCAACCCCCGCTATGAGAATACAACGCAGCCAGTGGCAGGATCTCAAGAGAAAGGCTGGGATGCCACGGGGTTGAGACGCGAGCCTGGAACCCAGTGCAACCCCCGCAGTAGGAGCAGAACGCACCCAGTGTCCAGCACGATCCCCAGAGATCGAATGGCTGGGAGCACAGCATGAGTGAACACAGCCAGGAATCCTACCAGCATACTCTTGGCACCAGGGACAGATGTGGCCCATGGTACATGTACCTTTTCTGGCCCTGCACATTCCTGACTGAGGAACCAGCTTGTATATGAGACGGCTGAAACCAAAACCCAGGGCAGGGACCTCAGGGCATACTGAAGGCGCCAGCTCACACTACCCTCACTGCCAGGGCAAAGACACGGAGCCTGGCTACCTACCACCTCGCCCTCCCAGAGCTTGCCCCCACAGCCCCGCACAGGATTGAAGGCAGGCATGTCCAACCTGCAGTCAAGGGCGGCTTTGAATGAGGACCGACACAAATTCTCCAAATATGAGATCTGGTTTTTGTGACCATTTTTCTTTAGCTCATCAGCTATCATTAGTGTATTTTATGTGTGGCTCAAGATAAGTCTTCCAATGTGGCCCAGGGAAGCCAAAATGTTGGACACTGCTGGTTTACAGGGAAGGTACAGTAGAGCCTCCTCACTGGTGGTCTGAAAATCACCATTATTCCCTGACACAAAGAAACCCACATCTCACCCAACAAACCCTGCCCCTCCGCTTCCAGCTGAATCCCTCAGGGGCTACAGGGAAGCTGAGACACACAAGCAGGCAGCTTCTGCCTGTAGGACTAGCACTGGAGTTACAGAGGCAGAGCCCTGTGCTGACCAGTCCTCACAGGAGGGGCGGTACACTGAGACCAAGGCCACTGAGTCCAAAAGCAGAAGCCCACCTCTCAGGAAATCTCTCACCCCAAGAAGACCAAAAAAAATGAGAGAGAGTAAATAAACTACTGCAGCGTAAGAGAGAATAAATACTCCAGCCACACCTATTAGGAAGCAAAAGTAAGACCTCTTCATATTTATCTGTGGCAAGATCCACGAGATATACAAGGTGTGGTCAAAACATACAGTGAATGTTTAAATTAAAAATACTCCCCTTAAAATACCCTACTTCACTTAAAATGCACTTATCCCATAATTTTTGGCACTTTATGAAGTAGTTCTGGAAGTCTTCTTTCATGAGAGTCTTTATTTGCGCAGTCATGGCTTCCTTAATGTCCTGAATCAATTTAAAACATTTACCTTTTATAGTCATTTTGTCTTTGGGGAAGAACCAGAAGTCACACAATGTCAGATCCAGTGAAGAGATGGATGAGAACACACTGTAATGTTTTTATTTAACATTGTTTGTGATCCATGATTTACAGCACACTTTAAAACACACCTTCTCTCAACCAGAGCTCACAACCGACTGCACAAACAAGTTGAAACTTATCACAACATTGTTAACTAATGTTCGACATGCCATTTCCCATTATGAGGATCCCTGCCTTTCCGTTGGATGGCACTTGACAACAGCATTCACCATCACTGTATTTTTTCTATCACACCTCATATGCCCAGGAAGAGAAACATATTAACCACTATGAATATCCAAGGAAATAAGTCTTCTGAAAAAGAAAGTGAAAAATCTCCAGAAAAGGAACTTAATGACATGGAAATTTGTGATTTAAATGACAGAGAATTAAATATTGAAGTTCTGAAAAAAATCAACAAAATCAAAGAAAACTCAGATAGGAAATTTAATGGACTCAGAAAAGAAATCCACAAACAAAAGAAACATTTTAACAAAGAGACTAAAATTTTAAAGAACCAACTAGAAATTCTGGAGATGAAAAACTTAATAAAAGAGATTAAGAATTAAATAACTAGCTTAGAAGCAGAGCTGATGAGATAGAGGAAAGAATTAATGATATAGAAGATAGAAATATGGGAATATCACAGATGGACAAAGAGAGACATTAAGGGGGAAAAGAAATGAAAGAACTCTACAAGAACTATATGATTCCATCAAAAAACAAAAAACAAAAACTCATAAGAATAATGGGTTTACCAGAAAGAGAAGAGAGCAAGAAGGCCGAAGAGAGCCTATTCAAACAAATAGTCAATGAGAACCCCCCAAATCTATGGAAAGAACTGGAAATTCTAATAGACCTTCCCCCAAAGCACATTATATTGAAGCTGTCAAAGATCAACGACAAAGAAAGAATTCTCAAGGCAGCCAGGAAAAAAAGCTGGTGAACTATAAAGAAAGGCCCATCAGATAATCATCAGACTTCTCAACAGAAAGCCTACAAGACAGGGAGTAGAATCAAATATTAAAACCATTGAAAGAGAGATATTACCAGCCATGAATAATTTATCCAGCAAAATTATCCTTTATATATGAAGGAGGAATAAAGACCTTCCCAGATTACAGAAGGTAAGGGAATCCTCAAGTACCAGGCCTATATTATAGAATATATTGAGGGAGGCTATTCAACCTGAAAAAAAAGTCAAAATAAATAGGGATAATTTGTGACAACAAAAACATAAAAGGTATGCTGTCTACAAAGGACACATCTCAGCAATAAGGACAAACACAGACTCAAGGTGAAAGGGTGGAAAAAAATACTCCAAGCAAATGGCACCCAGAGAAAAGCAGACTTCAGGATCAAAAAGATAATAAGAGACAAAAATTGACATTTCATAACGATAAAGGGAACAATACAAGAAGATATTATACTTATTAACATATATGCCCCCAACCAAGAAGCACCAAAATTTACAAAGCAACTACTAACAGATCTAAAAGGAGAAACTGACAAAAACACAATTATAGTAGGGGACTTAAACACCCCATTGACAGCCATGGACAGATCGTCCAAACAGAAAATAAACAAAGAAATACCAGCTTTAAATGACACATTACAGCAACTGGACATAATTGACATTTACAGGACACTTCATCCTAAAACACAGGACTATACATTCTTTTCCAGTGCACATGGAACATTTTCAAGGATAGACCACATGCTGGGACACAAAACTAGCCTCAGCAAAGTTAAGAAGATTGAAATCATACCAAGTGTATTCTCTGATCACAGAGATTTGAAATTGGAGATCCATTACAAAAAGAAAGCAGGAAAAATCACATATACATGGAGATTAAACAACATGTTATTAAAAAATGACAGGATCAAAGAAGAAATAAAAGAAGAGATTAAAAAATACATAGAAACAAATGACAATGAAAACACAACATATCAAAATTGCTGGGATGCAGCAAAAGCAATAATAAGAGGAAAATTTATATATCACTACAGGCCTTTCTCAAGAAACAAGAAAAATTACAAGTAAACAACCTAATATCACATCTTCAAGAACTAGAAAAAGAAGAACAAAAAATACCCAAAGCCAGCAGAAGGGAGGAAATAATAAAAATTAAAGCAGAATTAAATGATATAGAGAATAAAAAAATAATAGAAAAAATTAATACAACAAAGAGCTGGTTTTTTGAAAAAATTAATAAAATTGACAAACCCCTGCGTAGACTCACCAAGGGAAAAAGAGAAAACACACAAATAATCTGAATTAGAAATGAAAGAGGGAAAATTACAATGGATACCACAGAAATACAAAGGATCATACAAAAATACTATGAAGGACTATCTGCCACCAAATTTTGCAACCTAGAAGAAATGGACAAGTTTTTAGAAACATATAGTCTACCTAGACTGAATCAAGAACTGGATAATCTAAACCAACCAATCAACAGTAAGGAAATTGAAACAATCATCCAAAACCTTCCCAAAAGCAAGAGTCCAGGACCAGATGGTCTTACTAATGAGTTTTACCAGGCATTCAAGGAGGAACTAACACATATCCTTCTCAAACTTTTCCAGAAAATTGAAGAAGAGGCAGTACTTTCCAACTCATTCTATGAGGCCAACATTACCCTAATACCAAAGCATGGCAAGACATCACAAAGAAAGAAAACTATAGACCAATATTTCTGATGAACATCAATGCAAAAATCCTAAACAAAGTACTAGCAGATAGAATACAACAATGCATTAAAAAGATTATACATTACAATCAAGTGGGATTCATTCCAGGGGCACAAGGATGGCTCAACACATGCAAATCAATCAATGTGATACACCACATAAATAAAATTAAAGATAAAAACCATATAATTATATCAATTGATGCAGAAAAAGCATTTGACAAGATATAACATCCATTTATGATCAAAACACTTAGTAAAATGGGTATAGAAGGAAAATACCTCAACATTATAAAGGCCATATATGACAAACCCTCAGTGAATGTCATACTGAATGGGGAAAAGATGAAACCTTTTCTTCTAAAATCAGAAATGAGACAGGGATGTCCCCTGTCACCACTGCTATTCAACATAGTGCTGGAAGGTCTAGCCAGAGCCATTAGGCAGGAAAAAGAAATGAAAGCCATCTAAATTGGAAACAAAAAAGTTAAACTGTCACTTTTTGCAGATGACATGATCCTTTATATAGAAAACCCCAAAGACTCCACCAGAAAACTGTTAGAAATAATAAGTGAATACAGTAAAGTTGCAGGATACAAAATTAATGTACAAAAATCCACAACTTTTTTATACACAAACAACAAAACTTTAGAAAAAGAAATGAGAAAAATGATACTGTTTGCAATGAAAACAAAAATAAAATACTTAGGAATAAACTTAACAAAGAATGTGAAGAATTTATACACGGAAAACTATAAGACACTATTAAAAGAAATAGAAGAAAATACAAAGAAATGGAAGGATATTCAATGTTCATGGATTGGGAGAATGAACATAGTACAGTTCCCACATTCACCTGTGTGGAATGAAACTATGATGCAACTAATGATGTACAACTATGGACACTGCTCTGGGCCCTCCCCCTTCTCTCTCTCTCTCTCTTTCTCTATCTCTCTTACCTTCTTTCAAACAATAAAATAAATCTTAAAAAGAAAAAAAAAAAAGAAACAAGAAAACCCCCACATAAACAACCTAATGTTACACCTTAAAGAACTAGAAAGGGGATGTCAGGATAGCTCATCAGGTTGAGTGCTTGCCTTGCAACCATGAGGTCTGAGGCTCAAATCCCAGCCCCAGCCCATGCAAACCCATGTGCTGAACTGTGGCACAACTGGTAACCACAGGGATGGCAGCAAGCATGGGAGGCCCCCAGTTCAGTTCCCTGATCTGCACAGCTCCACATCCACCTGAATGGAATGAAACTAAGTTACAACTAATGATGCACAACTATGGAGACTTCTCCGGGACCTCCTCACTTCTCTCTAAATAATCTCTCTCTCTGTCTCTCTCTCTGTCTCTCTCTCTCTCAAACAATAAAATAAATTTTAAAAAAAGAAAATGAATCTTAAACACATATTGCTAAGCGAAAGAAACCATTCTGCCAAGGCTATATATTGTATGACTCCTTATATGACATTCTGGAAGAGACAAAACTATAAATAAAAGTTATCAGTGGTTCACAGGAGTTCCAGGGCAGTAGAAGGATATTTGACTAGATGGAGCACAGAGGACTTTTGGGGGGAGGGAGGTGGTAATAAAATCATTCTGTATGATACAAGTGCATATATATAACATTATGCATTTATCAAAGTGTGTGGAATTATAAAGCACAAAAAGTGACTCTTAACTTATACAAATTACAAAAATCATTTAGGAGGTCAAGGAAGGTCCTGGACATAACACATAGTGTAATAAAGCTACCTGCTGTATTACAAATCTGTGAAACAACTTCAATGAATTAGATGGGGGAAAAGGGACTGTCCTAACCAACTTTGGAAATAAGTGGAGTCTGTGAATCCACAAGGAAAAGAAACTATACAGAAGCACTGGACTCCAGTTTTTTAAATTGTATTACATGTGGGTGTGGGTTAACACATCTGATACTGTTATACTTGTATACTATGTTTGAACAACTAAGAAAATGAGAATCCAGACAGATAAGCAAAGGGAGCAAAATAGCATGATCCACGTGGTAATAGATTAGAGATAGTATGAACTCATGTGTAGTTTAATATAGCTGTAAATGGTTACAAATGAAAATACTTATTTACAGGTATACATACACAGATGATCTAAACACATATATTTCCTTGTTCAGTCAGCAGTGACACCGTAGTAGCAACAAGCACCTCCAGCACTCAAATGTGGGCTTCTAATACTGTTCTCCAATCAAATGAAGAAGGGCTACTTAATGAAATGACTTGCTCCAGGGCTGGAACAGGAAATTTACAAGTTGAGCCTGGAGCATCTTATACTGGCAGAAAGTAAGGAAGTGCTACCCCTCTTCCCCGCAAAAAAACTCCCACAAAAATGGGGGACTGAAAGGGACATGAGCCAAGAAGATCTCCCAATGGCCGAACCTGGAACAATTTACGTAAGCAACAAAATAGGTATTAAATTATAACCCCAAGTATAAAAAAAAAAAGCCTACCCTCATAAATATATAATTCAATAAATAAATTATTGAATTAGTTATCAATAAGAAGAGACAAATTTCCCTTGCAAAAGAATTCAAAATAAATTGTGTAAATTTTCCACTCTCAATGAGGTGGAGCATAACTCTTCCCTCCTTAAGTGTGGCCTGCACATAGTGACTTTCTTCCAGAGTACTGAATAGAAAGAACAAAAAAGAATAACAGTTGAGAAAACTGACATACATTACCTTAGCCAGGTGGGCAAGGCTTCCATTGGCATTGGTAAATCATGTCGATACTATGTACCGGTACCCTTGGTATGATGTCATGAGAATGACACTTTACCTTTGTGGTCCTCTTCCCAAAACCTATCTATCACTCTAAGGTTAATCACAACCAAAACATTAGACAAATCCTAGAAGAGAGACAATTTACAAAATACAGTGCTCCTCAAAACTTGTCAGGGTCACCAAAAGAAGCAACATTTAAGAAGATCTATACCAGCCAAGAGGAGTGGGCCATTGGAGACAAGAATGAATGTAACGTGTGTCCTAGATGGGATGCTGGAACCCTAAAAGGATGTTAGAGACACACTGAGGAAATCTGCATCGTTTCCCACTGCATCCCTCAGCTCAAGCAGGTTCTCTTCATGTGCCAGAGAAAATGGCCACCTACAGCCACAAAAATCTCTTCTTCCTACTTTAAAAACCAAAGTGGAAAAAGAAAAATTTCCCCCGTGGATGTCTATATATCGATTTCGGGGAAGATTCTGATTGGCCCTATTTAGATCTTAATCACATCCTGGGACCGCTATACATAAAAGAGCAGTTTCCTAAAGGGAATAGGGTGTCACACAGGCAAAAAATTACTGAGGTCTACTACGACAAAAATGTGATTGGTCAAAATTGACTCAAAAAGAGTTAGAACATCTGAATAGGCCACTAACTACAAACTAAATAGAAGAAGTTTTCAGTTATCTACTACCCTTAAAAGGCACCGGTCCCAGGTTGTTCTATCAGACTCACAATGACCAGATCTTTCTTAGATTGTTTAAATCAATGGTCCCCAATATTTTGGGCTCCAGGGATTGGCTTCGTGGAAGACAATTTTTCCATGGACCAGGAGTGATGGGGAGGAAATGGTTTCTGGATGACTCAAGCACATTACATTTATTGTGCACTTTGTTTCAATTATTACTACACTGTAATATATAATGAAATCGTTATACAACTCATCATAATGCAGAGTCAGTGACAGCCTTGAGCTTGTTTTCCTGCAACTAGATGGTCCCATCTGGGGTGATGGGGGACAGTGACACTCAAAGTGTGTTGTTTATGTCCCATCTACTCCATAATCTCGTTTTGGTTGCTGTCATGGCAGAAAACTGCCTCAAAAATAGGGTGTTGGAAATGGAAGCAGGCTTTCCAGTGCTTTTGTGGCAATTTCAGGATGTTCCACCTTGATTTTAATCCAGAACGTATAGAGATTTAAAGTTGTCTCAAACATACTTTTAAAGGCACCGTCGTTTGCAATCTCAAGCAGTTGATCCTCTTCTAGCACAAAGTCGATTTACCTGGTTTATTCACAAATGGGTTGCGGATCCATTCCTTCCTATTTCAGGGTCTTTTGTGGTTGGGATGTAATGCTCAAACTCTTTTAAAGGCTGAGATAGGTGATCATGCACCATCTGCCAGAAAGAAGGCCCTGGCTGAATCTCTTTCAAAATCTTTGCTAGTGTTTGAAACATGTCAAAAATCCCAATGTTCACTCATCACCCTCATAATTCTAGTGTGGCTTTGAATGCAACTATTTTATCTGCCGACTTGAACACAGTTGTTCTTCCTAAAGTGACAGATTGAGTTTGTTGAGCAGGTTGAGTATATCATGCAAGTAAGGAAGTTTTGAGACCCATCCTGTGTCACTGAAATGTGCTGAGAGTGGTGACTGCTTTTCTCAAAGAAATCTCTGGAGCAGCTCTCATAACTCAGAAACTGTGGCCAGTGATCTACCTTTAGAAAACCATCTCACTTCTCTGCATAAGAGAAGACGTGTGTGCTATGCGTCCATCTCCTCACCGAGCTGCATGAACAGACATGAGTTAAGGGCGTGTACTTTAATGTGGTTGATAATTTTAATCACATCCTGCAAAACACTGTTAAGTTCAGGCAACATTTTTTGGCTAGCCAGCATTTCTCTATGGATGACACAGTGTGTAGACTTATTCAGAAACGACCTCTTTGACCTGAGTAGTGAAACCAGGAAGCTGTCCCGTCATAGTGTCTTTGCCTGTACATATACCAACACAAAATGACCAATTCAGTTTTCCTGATATGTAATCATTCAAAGACTTGAATAGTTCTGCAGCTGTGGAGTTGGTTGACAACAAAAGTGCACATAACATATCCTCATGCACATCCTCCCGAAAAATATACCCCATAAAAACAAGCATTGTTGCCTTGTTGTCAACTGTTAAACTCATCAACCTGGATGGTGTAGCACGATGACTCATCAATCCTTTCTAACAATTGTGCCTCAATATCCTCTGCTATTTCATCAATTCATCTAGTTATGGTGCTGGGTGAAAGAGGAACACATGCTACCTTTTGAATTGCAGCCTCTCCTAAAAGTTCACAACAAGTGTCCTTAGCAGCAGACAGGGTCAACTCTTCACCAATAGTAACGAGCTTCTTAGCTTTAGCAACACTGTTAGCCACTAAGAATGATGTTCTCAGTGCAGACACATTTGATCAAGTGGTGGTTTTCAGTAATTGCTTCTGTCCTTCATGTTCATATTTTTTTTTCTTTAGAAAAACTCCAAAGGCTTGTCTTTTAATGCAGGTGCTTGGTCTCCACGTGGCAAAGCAGTTCTTAAGGCTTCATGGTTTCACTGGATCACTGGTCACCACATATTATACAAAGCAGGCTTAGAAAATGTGAATCACCTGTTGCAACAAACCCATAATTTAAGTAGGACTCCTGGTATTTTCTTTTAAATTAAGCTTTCTTTTTGTTGGCAGTCTTAGAGTCTTCTGCTGTCTCATCATTGGGTCATTCCCACTTTTCAAAGAACCTTTACAGTAATGTTTGATTTTTACTCATTTTGGCTAGGGTAAGCTTGTGAGCTTACCAACACTATGACTGAGACAAGTACATAATCCAGGGAAGAGGTGTAGATGGCAGCAGTAAATAAAATAAAGATCAGGTCATGTGTAGACTAAAATAAGTGTCAGATGCTGATATGAAGCCTATTACCAGGGGGAAGCCGGGATGGCTCAGTGGGTTGAGCGCTCACTTTGCAGCCCTGGGGATGGGGGATCGAATCCCGGCCCCATTCTGAGTGGACCCATATGCTGGGCTGGGGAGTGCCCCCAGTTCGGTTCTCTCTCTGTCTCTGTGTGTGTGTGTGTCTCTCTCTCTGTCAAAATAAATTAAAAAAAAAAAGCCTATTACCAGATGCAGCTGTATAATTGAAGTACATCAACTCACTTGACACCTATAAAGCCTGCCACTAGATGCAGCTTAACTGTCACTTGCCACTCACTGACAATGTTTTGATATGAATCTGTAAGCAACTGATTTATTATGGTCTTTGTGCAGTTAAACCTCTCTGCTAATAATGTTAATCTGCATTTGCAGCCTCTCCAGAGCACAAGTACCACTGACTGCCTCAGCTTTACTTCAGATCATCGGGCATTAGATTCTCTTAAGAAATGTACAGGGAAAGCCGGATGGCTCAGTGGGTTAAGCATTTGCTTTGAAGCCCTGAGGACCGAGGATCGAATCCCGGCTCCGGCCCACGTGGAGCCACATGCTGAACAGGGGTGTGTTTCCCGAATGCAGTGAGACCCCCAGTTCAGTTAAAAAAAAAAAAGAAATGTACAACCTAGACTCATCTCACGCGCAGTTCACAATAGGGTCCATGATCCTATGAGAATCTAATGCTGCCACTGATCCTCCAGGAGCTGGAGCTCAGGTGGTCACGTGAGTGATGGGAGTGGCTGTAAATACAGATGAAACTTTGCTTGCCCACACACTGCTATTTTTCTGCCAAGCAACCCAGTTCCTAACAGGCCATCAACCAGTATCCCTCTCTGGCCTGTGGGTTGGGAACTGCTGGTTTAAATGACTCCATGTCATAGAGGAAGAAAAATCTGCATGCTATTCAGTAAGATTAGCATTGCCCCAACACCAAAAATGAGATAACAATAGCATAGTGGGGGTAGTAAAATCATAGACATATCTCATTTATACACATAGATGTAAAAATTCTTAATAAAATATTAGAAAATTGAATTCAGCAAAGTATTAAAAGAATACAGAATAATATACCATAATCAAATGACATTTATTTTAATGTTATTATTAATGTATTTTAACATAATTCACCACATTAACAGAGTGAGGGAGCAAAACCGTTTGAATATTTTAATAGTTTTCAACAAGTTTTATAATTTTTAGGAATGTTGTTAGTAAGCTATAAAGAGAATGACACTTCCTTAATTTAAAATCAGAAAACAAAATGGTTAGTAAATGTCATATTTAGTGGTGAATCATTAGAAGCATTTGTGTTAGAGAAACAAAAGAATATACATTCATCACTATCTTTGACCATTGTACTAGAGTTCATAGTTAATGAATTAAGACAAGATAAGAAAAGAAAAGCTAAGCATCTTGGAAGAAAAAAGATATTAAGTGCAAATATCTAACTTAAAGTGAATCTAAGAGAATAAACTGAAAAATTATTTGCACTGATAAAATAATTTAATAATATAGCAAGATTCAAGATAGACAATACAAAAATTGGTAGTTTTCCAACACTAGCAATAACTAATCAGAATATAAACAAACTCAATTCTCAGGACTCAGGATTGGGCACTAGAACAAATAACACAGAATTATCTTATGCACCTTTTGAGCCACCTCTTCTTGCTCAAGGCCCCCTCCATCTCTTGGAAGTGTACTTTCTCTAACTTTTACTTTCAATAAACTTCTCTTTCACTCCTGTACCTTCAGTGTCTCACTCAGTTCTTTGTTTGGGACGTCAAGAACCTGAACACAGTGCCTCAGGGACCTCCTTCTCCGGTAACATAACTGGTGAGCCTGCCAGTCAGGAGAGAGTAAAATTAGCACCCTCAGCCCAATGGGACAGCCAGCCTCACACAAAAGAAGTTTTCTACACCTGTGAGCCTATAGAACAGGGGTGGCCAACAAGTCGATCGTGGTCGACCGGTCGATCGCGAGGCCAATTTTGGTCGATCGTTGATCACTCGCAATGTCTGCGGTGGAACTCTGTGTACCATGGACTTTGAAGCGATTGTAGAAGACAAAACTTTCTAGCAATAGTTTAATGCATTCTGGGAATTTGCCAAGGTCATAAATTCCTAGAATTCTGACTGCCTGACACTGTGATCTCCGCCCACCCAGACAATACATTTTGACTTATGTGTTACACTTGTCACCGGACACAACGCGTGAATGCAACAGTTACGACTCGACTCATCGAAGAACACAGTCAGTTAGCTTGAATATTTGGTAGTGTCACATGGTAGCTTCTTTTCTTTTGTATTAACAGTATTATTATCAATCAATATTATTTATCCTCGGTGACCACGTTGAGTTTCAATTTTTCTTCTGTTTAAAATGTAAGTACCTTTTCTTTGTTTTAAATTAAATTGCTTTTCTTACCTATCTATTTACTTGATAAGTGAGCATTCTCGGCAACAGATCTCTAAACTGCGGTC